>CAVMKG010000669.1:0-12805 GCA_963682025.1 Cordilura impudica
AAAAAATTTTTAAAAAATTAAAAAATAAAAATTAAAAATTAAAAATTAAAAATAAAAATTAAAAATAAAAATTAAAAATTAAATAAAATTAAAAATAAAAATTAAAAATTAAAAATTAAAAATTAAAAATTAAAAATAAAAAATTAAAAATTAAAAAATTAAAAATTAAAAATTAAAAAATTAAAAATTAAAAATTAAAAATTAAAAATTAAAAAATTAAAAATAAAAAATTAAAAAATAAAAATTAAAAATTAAAAATTAAAAATTAAAAATTAAAAATTAAAAATTAAAAATTAAAAATAATAACTAAAAATTAAAAATTAAAAACTAAAAATTAAATATTAAAAATTAAAAAATTAAAAATTAAAATTAAACATTAAAAATTAAAAAATAAAAACGAAAAATTAAAAATTAAAAATTAAAAATTAAAAATTAAAAATTAAAAATTAAAAATTAAAAATTAAAAATTAAAAATTAAAAATAAAAATTAAAAATTAAAAATTAAAATTAAAAATTAAAAATTAAAAATTAAAAATTAAAATTAAAAATTAAAAATTAAAAATTAAAAATTAAAAAATTAAAAATTAAAAATAAAATTAAAAATTAAAAATTAAAATTAAAAAATAAAATTATAAATTAACAATTAAAAATTAAAAATTAAAAATTAAAATTAAAAATTAAAAATTAAAAATAAAAAATTAAAAATTAAAAATTAAAAATTAAAAATTAAAAATTAAAAATTAAAAAATTAAGAATTAAAAATTAAATTTTAAAAATTAAAAATTAAAAATTAAAAATTAAAAATTAAAAATTAAAAATTAAAAATTAAAAATTAAAAATTAAAATTAAAAATTAAAAATTAAAAAATTAAAAATTAAAAAATTAAAAATTAAAAATTAAAAATTAAAAATTAAAAATTAAAAATTAAAAATTAAAAATTAAAATTAAAAATTAAAAATTAAAAATTAAAAATTAAAAATTAAAAATTAAAAAGTAAAAAATAAAAAATAAAAATAAAAATTAAAATTAAAAATTAAAAATTTTAAATTAAAAATTTAAAATTAAAAATTAAAAAATAAAAAATTAAAAATTAAAAATTAAAAATTATAAATTAATAATTAAAATTCATAAATTAAAAATTAAAAATTAAAAATTAAAAATTAAAAATTAAAAATTAAAAATTAAAAATTAAATATTAAATATTAAATATTAAAAATTAAAAATTAAAAATTAAAAATTAAAAATTAAAAATTAAAAAATTAAAAATTAAAAATTAAAAATTAAAAATTAAAAATTAAAAATTAAAAGTTAAAAATTAAAATTAAAAATTAAAAATTAAAAATTAAAAATTAAAAATTAAAAATTAAAAATTAACAATTAAAAATTAAAAATTAAAAATTAAAAATTAAATATTAAAAATTAAAAATTAAAATTAATATTAAAAAGTAAAAATTAAAAATTAAAAATTAAAAATTATAAATTAAAAATTAAAAATTAATAATTAATAATTAATAATTAAAAATTAAAAATTAAAAATTAAAAATAAAAAATTAAAAATTAAAAATTAAAAATTAAAAATTAAAAATTAAAAATTAAAAATTAAAAATAAAAAATTAAAAATTATAAATTAAAAATTAAAAATTATGTATTAAAAATTAAAAATTAAAAATTAAAAATTAAAAATTAAAAACTAAAAATTAAAAATTAAAAATTAAAAATTAAAAATTAAAAATTAAAAATTAAAAATTAAAAATTAAAAATTAAAAATTAAAAATTAAAAATTAAAAATTAAAAATTAAAAATTAAAAATTAAAAATTAAAAATTAAAAATTAAAAATTAAAAATTAAAAATTAAAAATTAAAAATTAAAAATTAAAAATCAAAAATTAAAAATTAAAAATTAAAAATAAAAAATCAAAAATTAAAAATTAAAAATTAAAAATTTAAAAATTAAAAATTAAAAATAAAAATTAAAAATTAAAAATTAAAAATTAAAAATTAAAAATTAAAAATTAAAAATTAAAAATTAAAAATTAAAAATTAAAAATTAAAAATTAAAAATTAAAAATTAAAAATTAAAAATTAAAAATTAAAAATTAAAAATTAAAATTAAAAATTAAAAATTAAAAATTAAAAATTAAAAATTAAAAATTAAAAATTAAAAATTAAAAATTAAAAATTAAAAATTTAAAAAATTAAAAATTAAAAATTAAAAATTAAAAATTAAAAATTAAAAATTAAAATTAAAATTAAAAATTGAAAATTAAAAATAAAAATTAAAAATTAAAAATTAAAAATTAAAAATTAAAAATTAAAAATTAAAAATTAAAAATTAAAAATTAAAAAATTAAAAATTAAAAATTAAAAATTAAAAATTAAAAATTAAAAATTTGAAATTAAAAATTAATAATTAAAAATTAAAAATTAAAAATTAAAAATTAAGAATTAAAAATTAAAAATTAAAAATTAAAAATTAAAAACTAAAAATTAAAAATTAAAAATTAAAAATTAAAAATTAAAAATTAAAAATTAAAAATTAAAAATTAAAAATTAAAAATTAAAAATTAAAAATTAGAAATTAAAAATTAATAATTAAAAATTAAAAATTAAAAATTAAAAATTAAAAATTAAAAATTAAAAATTAAAAATTAAGAATTAAAAATTAAAAATTAAAAATTAAAAACTAAAAATTAAAAATTAAAAATTAAAAATTAAAAATTAGAAATTAAAAATTAAAAATTAAAAATTAAAAATTTAAAATTAAAATTAAAAATTAAAAATTAAAAATTAAAAATTAAAAATTAAAAATTAAAAATTATAAATTATAAATTATAAATTATAAATTATAAATTATAAATTATAAATTAAAAATTAAAAATTAAAAATTAAATATTAAAAATTAAAAATTAATAATTAATAATTAAAAATTAAAAATAAAAAATTTAAAATGAAAAATGAAAAATTAAAAATTAAAAATTAAAAATTAAAAATTAAAAAATTAAAAATTAAAAATTAAATATTAAAAATTAAAAATTAAAAATTAAAAATTAAAAATTAAAAATTAAAAATTAAAAACTAAAAATTAAAAATTAAAAGTTAAAAATTAAGAATTAAAAATTAAAAATTAAAAATTTAAAATTAAAAATTAAAA
Organism: Cordilura impudica; assembly: GCA_963682025.1. Classification (NCBI taxonomy): domain Eukaryota; kingdom Metazoa; phylum Arthropoda; class Insecta; order Diptera; family Scathophagidae; genus Cordilura; species Cordilura impudica. The sequence goes on from CAVMKG010000669.1 coordinate 3,152, forward strand.
ATCAAAAATTAAAAATTAAAAATAAAAAATCAAAAATTAAAAATTAAAAATTAAAAATTAAAAATTAAAAATTAAAAATTAAAAATTAAAAATTAAAAATTAAAAATTAAAAATTAAAAATTAAAAATTAAAAATTAAAAATTAAAAATTAAAAATTAAAAATTAAAAATTAAAAATTAAAAATTGAAAATTAAAAATTAAAAGTTAAAAATTAAAAATTAAAAATTAAAAATTAAAAATTAAAAATTAAAAATTAAAAATTAAAAATTAAAAATTAAAAATTAAATATTAAAAATTAAAAATTAAAAATTAAAAATTAAAAATTAAAAATTAAAAATTAAAAATTAAAAATTAAAAATTAAAAATTAAAAATTAAAAATTAAAAATTAAAAATTAAAAATTAAAAATTAAAAATTAAAAATTAAAAATTAAAAATTAAAAATTAAAAATTAAAAATTAAAAATAAAAATTAAAAATTAAAAATTAAAAATTAAAAATTAAAAATTAAAAATTAAAAATTAAAAATTAAAAATTAAAAATTAAAAATTAAAAATTAAAAATTAAAAATTAAAAATTAAAAATTAATAACTAAAAATTAAAAATTAAAAATTAAAAACTAAAAATTAAATATTAAAAATTAAAAATTAAAAATTAAAATTTAAACATTAAAAATTAAAAACTAAAAACGAAAAATTAAAAATTAAAAATTAAAATTAAAAATTAAAAATTAAAAATTACAAATTACAAATTAAAAATTAAAAATTAAAAATTAAAAATTAAAAATTAAAAATTAAAAATTAAAAATTAAAAATTAAAAATTAAAAATTAAAAATTAAAATTAAAAATTAAAAATTAAAAATTAAAAATTAAAAATTAAAAATTAAAAATTAAAAATTAAAAATTCTAAATTATAAATTAACAATTAAAAATTAAAAATTAAAATTAAAAATTAAAAATTAAAAATTAAAAATTAAAAATTAAAAATTAAAAATTAAAAATTAAAAATTAAAAATTAAAAATTAAAAATTAAAAATTAAAAATTAAAAATTAAAAATTAAAAATTAAAAATTAAAAATTAAAAATTAAAAAGTAAAAAATAAAAAATAAAAATAAAAATTAAAATTAAAATTAAAATTTTAAATATTTAAATTTTAATTTTTATTTTTATTTTTTATTTTTTACTTTTTAATTTTTAATTTTTAATTTTTAATTTTTAATTTTTAATTTTTAATTTTTAATTTTTAATTTTTAATTTTTAATTTTTAATTTTTAATTTTTAATTTTTAATTTTTAATTTTTAATTTTTAATTTTTAATTTTTAATTTTTAATTTTTAATTTTAATTTTTAATTTTTAATTGTTAATTTATAATTTAGAATTTTTAATTTTTAATTTTTAATTTTTAATTTTTAATTTTTAATTTTTAATTTTTAATTTTTAATTTTTAATTTTTAATTTTTAATTTTTAATTTTTAATTTTTAATTTTTAATTTTTAATTTTTAATTTTTAATTTTTAATTTTTAATTTTTAATTTGTAATTTGTAATTTTTAATTTTTAATTTTTAATTTTTAATTTTTAATTTTTAATTTTTCGTTTTTAGTTTTTAATTTTTAATGTTTAAATTTTAATTTTTAATTTTTAATTTTTAATATTTAATTTTTAGTTTTTAATTTTTAATTTTTAATTTTTAGTTATTAATTTTTAATTTTTAAATTTTTAATTTTTAATTTTTAATTTTTAATTTTTAATTTTTAATTTTTAATTTTTAATTTTTAATTTTTAATTTTTAATTTTTAATTTTTAATTTTTAATTTTTATTTTTAATTTTTAATTTTTAATTTTTAATTTTTAATTTTTAATTTTTAATTTTTAATTTTTAATTTTTAATTTTTAATTTTTAATTTTTAATTTTTAATTTTTAATTTTTAATTTTTAATTTTTAATTTTTAATTTTTAATTTTTAATTTTTAATTTTTAATTTTTAATTTTTAATATTTAATTTTTAATTTTTAATTTTTAATTTTTAATTTTTAATTTTTAATTTTTAATTTTTAATTTTTAATTTTTAACTTTTAATTTTTAATTTTCAATTTTTAATTTTTAATTTTTAATTTTTAATTTTTAATTTTTAATTTTTAATTTTTAATTTTTAATTTTTAATTTTTAATTTTTAATTTTTAATTTTTAATTTTTAATTTTTAATTTTTAATTTTTAATTTTTAATTTTTAATTTTTAATTTTTGATTTTTTATTTTTAATTTTTAATTTTTGATTTTTAATTTTTAATTTTAAATTTTTAATTTTTAATTTTTAATTCTTAATTTTTAACTTTTAATTTTTAATTTTTAGTTTTTAATTTTTAATTTTTAATTTTTAATTTTTAATTTTTAATTTTTAATTTTTAATATTTAATTTTTAATTTTTAATTTTTAATTTTTAATTTTTAATTTTTAATTTTTAATTTTTCATTTTTCATTTTAAATTTTTTATTTTTAATTTTTAATTATTAATTATTAATTTTTAATTTTTAATATTTAATTTTTAATTTTTAATTTTTAATTTATAATTTATAATTTATAATTTATAATTTATAATTTATAATTTATAATTTTTAATTTTTAATTTTTAATTTTTTAATTTTTAATTTTTAATTTTAAATTTTTAATTTTTAATTTTTAATTTTTAATTTCTAATTTTTAATTTTTAATTTTTAATTTTTAATTTTTAGTTTTTAATTTTTAATTTTTAATTTTTAATTCACGAGTATTAATTTTTAATTTTTAATTTTTAATTTTTAATTTTTAATTTTTAATTTTTAATTTTTAATTATTAATTTTTAATTTCTAATTTTTAATTTTTAATTTTTAATTTTTAATTTTTAATTTTTAATTTTAATTTTTTAATTTTTAATTTTTAATTTTTAATTTTTAATTTTTAATTTTTAATTTTTAATTTTTAATTTTTTAATTTTTAATTCTTAATTTTTAATTTTTAATTTTTAATTTTTAATTATTAATTTTTAATTTCAAATTTTTAATTTTTAATTTTTAATTTTTAATTTTTAATTTTTAATTTTTAATTTTTAATTTTTAATTTTTAATTTTTTAATTTTTAATTTTTAATTTTTAATTTTTAATTTTTAATTTTTATTTTTAATTTTTCAATTTTTTAATTTTAATTTTAATTTTTAATTTTTAATTTTTAATTTTTAATTTTTAATTTTTTAATTTTTAAATTTTTAATTTTTAATTTTTAATTTTTAATTTTTAATTTTTAATTTTTAATTTTTAATTTTTAATTTTTAATTTTTAATTTTTTAATTTTTAATTTTTAATTTTTAATTTTTAATTTTTAATTTTTAATTTTTAATTTTTAATTTTTAATTTTTTAATTTTTAATTTTTAATTTTTAATTTTTAATTTTTAATTTTTAATTTTTAATTTTTAATTTTAATTTTTAATTTTTAATTTTTAATTTTTAATTTTTAATTTTATTTTTATTTTTAATTTTTAATTTTTTAATTTTTAATTTTTAATTTTTAATTTTTAATTTTTAATTTTTAATTTTTAATTTTTAATTTTTAATTTTTAATTTTTAATTTTTAATTTTTAATTTTTAATTTTTAATTTTTTAATTTTTAATTTTTAATTTTTAATTTTTAATTTTTAATTTTTAATTTTTAATTTTTAATTTTTAATTTTTAATTTTTAATTTTTAATTTTTAGTTTTTAATTTTTAATTTTTAATTTTTAATTTTTAATTTTTAATACATAATTTTTAATTTTTAATTTATAATTTTTAATTTTTTATTTTTAATTTTTAATTTTTAATTTTTAATTTTTAATTTTTAATTTTTAATTTTTAATTTTTTATTTTTAATTTTTAATTTTTAATTTTTAATTATTAATTATTAATTATTAATTTTTAATTTTTAATTTATAATTTTTAATTTTTAATTTTTAATTTTTACTTTTTAATATTAATTTTAATTTTTAATTTTTAATTTTTAATTTTTAATTTTTAATTTTTAATTTTTAATTGTTAATTTTTAATTTTTAATTTTTAATTTTTAATTTTTAATTTTTAATTTTTAATTTTTAATTTTTAATTTTTAATTTTTAATTTTTAATTTTAATTTTTAATTTTTAATTTTTAATTTTTAATTTTTAATTTTAATTTTTAATTTTTAATTTTTAATTTTTAATATTTAATTTTAATATTTAATTTTTAATTTTTAATTTTTAATTTTTAATTTTTAATTTTTAATTTTTAATTTTTAATTTATGAATTTTAATTATTAATTTATAATTTTTAATTTTTAATTTTTAATTTTTTATTTTTTAATTTTTAATTTTAAATTTTTAATTTAAAATTTTTAATTTTTAATTTTAATTTTTATTTTTATTTTTTATTTTTACTTTTTAATTTTTAATTTTTAATTTTTAATTTTTAATTTTTAATTTTTAATTTTTAATTTTTTAATTTTTAATTTTTAATTTTTTTAATTTTTAATTTTTAATTTTTAATTTTTAATTTTTAATTTTTAATTTTTAATTTTTAATTTTTAATTTTAATTTTTAATTTTTTTAATTTTTAATTTTTAATTTTTAATTTTTAATTTTTAATTTTTAATTTTTAATTTTTAAATTTTAATTTTTAATTCTTAATTTTTAATTTTTAATTTTTAATTTTTAATTTTTAATTTTTAATTTTAATTTTTTATTTTTAATTTTTAATTTTTAATTTTAATTTTTAATTTTTAATTTTTAATTGTTAATTTATAATTTAGAATTTTTAATTTTTAATTTTTAATTTTTAATTTTTAATTTTTAATTTTTAATTTTTAATTTTTAATTTTTAATTTTTAATTTTTAATTTTTAATTTTTAATTTTTAATTTTTAATTTTTAATTTTTAATTTTTAATTTTTAATTTTTAATTTTTAATTTTTAATTTTTAATTTTTAATTTTTAATTTGTAATTTTTAATTTTTAATTTTTAATTTTTAATTTTTAATTTTTCGTTTTTAGTTTTTAATTTTTAATGTTTAAATTTTAATTTTTAATTTTTAATTTTTAATATTTAATTTTTAGTTTTTAATTTTTAATTTTTAGTTATTAATTTTTAATTTTTAATTTTTAATTTTTAATTTTTAATTTTTAATTTTTAATTTTTAATTTTTAATTTTTAATTTTTAATTTTTAATTTTTAATTTTTAATTTTTAATTTTTAATTTTTAATTTTTAATTTTTAATTTTTAATTTTTAATTTTTAATTTTTAATTTTTAATTTTTAATTTTTAATTTTTAATTTTTAATTTTTAATTTTTAATTTTTAATTTTTAATTTTTAATTTTTAATTTTTAATTTTTAATTTTTAATTTTTAATTTTTAATTTTTAATTTTTAATTTTTAATTTTTAATTTTTAATTTTTAATTTTTAATTTTTAATTTTTAATTTTTAATTTTTAATTTTTAATTTTTAATTTTTAATTTTTAATTTTTAATTTTTAATTTTTAATTTTTAATTTTTAATTTTTAATTTTTGATTTTTTATTTTTAATTTTTAATTTTTGATTTTTAATTTTTAATTTTAAATTTCTAATTTTTAATTTTTAATTCTTAATTTTTAACTTTTAATTTTTAATTTTTAGTTTTTAATTTTTAATTTTTAATTTTTAATTTTTATTTTTAATTTTTAATTTTTAATTTTAAATTTTTAATTTTTAATTTTTAATTTTTAATTTTTAATTTTTAATTTTTAATTTTTAATTTTTAATTTTTAATTTTTAATTTTTAATTTTTAATTTTTAATTTTTCATTTTTAATTTTTTATTTTTAATTTTTAATTATTAATTTTTAATTTTTAATTTTTAATTTTTAATTTTTAATTTTTAATTTTTAATTTTTAATTTTTAATTTTTAATTTTTAATTTTTAATTTTTAATTTTTAATTTTTAATTTATAATTTTTAATTTTTAATTTTTAATTTTTAATTTTTAATTTTTAATTTTTAATTTTTAATTTTTAATTTTTAATTTTTAATTTTTAATTTTTAATTTTTAATTTTAAATTTTTAATTTTTAATTTTTAATTTTTAATTTCTAATTTTTAATTTTTAATTTTTAATTTTTAATTTTTAATTTTTAATTTTTAATTTTTAATTTTTAATTTTTAATTTTTAATTTTTAGTTTTTAATTTTTAATTTTTAATTTTTAATTTTTAATTTTTAATTCTTAATTTTTAATTTTTAATTTTTAATTATTAATTTTTAATTTCTAATTTTTAATTTTTAATTTTTAATTTTTAATTTTAAATTTTAAATTTTTAATTTTTAATTTTTAATTTTTAATTTTTAATTTTTAATTTTTAATTTTTAATTTTTAATTTTTAATTTTTAATTTTTAATTTTTAATTTTTAATTTTTAATTTTTAATTTTTAATTTTTAATTTTTAATTTTTAATTTTTAATTTTTAATTTTTAATTTTTAATTTTTAATTTTTAATTTTTAATTTTTAATTTTTAATTTTTAATTTTTAATTTTTAATTTTTAATTTTTAATTTTTAATTTTAATTTTTAATTTTTAATTTTTAATTTTTAATTTTTAATTTTTAATTTTTAATTTTTAATTTTTAATTTTTGATTTTTAATTTTTAATTTTTAATTTTTAATTTTTAATTTTTAATTTTTAATTTTTAATTTTTAATTTTTAATTTTTAATTTTTAATTTTTAATTTTTGAATTTTAATTTTTAATTTAAAATTTTTAATTTTTAATTTTAATTTTTATTTTTTATTTTTTAATTTTTAATTTTTAATTTTTAATTTTTAATTTTTAATTTTTAGTTATTAATTTTTAATTTTTAATTTTTAATTTTTAATTTTTAATTTTTAATTTGTAATTTTTAATTTTTAATTTTTAATTTTTAATTTTAAATTTTTAATTTTTAATTTTTAATTTTTAATTTTTAATTTTTAATTTTTAATTTTTAATTTTTAATTTTTAATTTTTAATTTTTAATTTTTAATTTTTAATTTTTAATTTTTAATTTTTAATTTTTAATTTTTAATTTTTAATTTTTAATTTTTAATTTTTAATTTTTAATTTTTAATTTTTAATTTTTAATTTTTAATTTTTAATTCTTAATTTTTAATTTTTAATTTTTAATTTTAAATTTTTAATTTTTAATTTTTAATTTTTAATTTTTAATTTTTAATTTTTAATTTTTAATTTTTAATTTTTAATTTTTAATTTTTAATTTTTAATTTTTAATTTTTTAATTTTTAATTTTTAATTTTTAATTCTTAATTTTTAATTTTTAATTTTTAATTTTTAATTTTTAATTTTTAATTTTTAATTTCTAATTTTTAATTTTTAATTTTTAATTTTTGAATTTTAATTATTAATTTATAATTTTTAATATTTAATTTATAATTTTTAATTTTCAATTTTTAATTTTTAATTTTTAATTTTTAATTTTTAATTTTTAATTTTTAATTTTTAATTTTTAATTTTTAATTTTTAATTTTTAATTTTTAATTTTTAATTTTTAATTTTTAATTTTTAATTTTTAATTTATAATTTGTAATTTTTAGTTTTTAAATTTTAGTTTTTAATTTTTAATTTTTAATTTTTAATTTTTAATTTTTAATTTTTAATTTTTAATTTTTAATTTTTAATTTTTAATTTTTAATTTTTAATTTTTAATTTTTAATTTTTAATTTTTAATTTTTAATTTTTAATTTATAATTTTAAATTTTAAATTTTCAATTTTTAATTTTTAATTTTTAAATTTTAAATTTTAATTTTAAATTTTTAATATTTAATTTTTAATTTTTAATTTTTAATTTTTAATTTTCAATTTTTAATTTTTAATTTTTAATTTTTAATTTTTAATTTTTTAAAATTTAATTTTTAATTTTTAATTTTAAATTTTTAATATTTAATTTTTAATTTTTAATTTTTAATTTTTAATTTTTAATTTCTAATTTTTAATTTTTAATTTTTAATTTTAAATTTTAAATTTTTAATTTTTAATTTTTAATTTTTTATTTTTAATTTTTAATTTCTAATTTTTAATTTTTAATTTTTAATTTTTAATTTTTAATTTTTAATTTTTAATTTTTAATATTTAATTTTTAATTTTTAAATTTTAATTTTTAATTTTTAATTTTTAATTTTTAATTTTTAATTTTAATTTTTAGTTTTTAATTGTTAATATATAATTTTTAATTTTTAATTTTTAATTTTTAATTTTTAATTTTTAATTTTTAATTTTTAATTTTTAATTTTTAATTTTTAATTTTTAGTTTTTAATTTTTAATTTTTAATTTTTAATGTTTAATTTTAAATTTTTAATTTTTAATTTTTAATTTTTAATTTTTAATTTTTAGTTATTAATTTTTAATTTTTAATTTTTAATATTTAATTTTTAATTTTTAATTTTTAATTTTTAATTTTTATTTTTTAATTTTTAATTTTTAAGTTTTAATTTTTAATTTTTAATTTTTAATTTTAATTTTTAATTTTTAATTTTTAATTTTTAATTTTTCATTTTTAATTTTTGAATTTCAAATTTTTAATTTTTAATTTTTAATTTTTAATTTTTAATTTTTAATTTTTAATTTTTAATTTTTAATTTTTAATTTTTAATTTTTAATTTTTAATTTTTAATTTTTAATTTTTAATTTTTAATTTTTAATTTTTAATTTTTAATTTTTAATTTTTAATTTTTAATTTTTAATTTTTAATTTTTAATTTTTAATTTTTAATTTTTAATTTTTAATTTTTAATTTTTAATTTTTAATTTTTAATTTTTAATTTTTAATTTTTTAATTTTTAATTTTTAATTTTTAATTTTTAATTTTTAATATTTAATTTTTAATTTTTAATTTTTAATTTTTAATTTTTAATTTTTAATTTTTAATTTTTAATTTTTAATTTTTAATTTTTAATTTTTAATTTTTAATTTTTAATTTTTAATTTTTAATTTTTAATTTTTAATTTTTAATTTTTAATTTTTAATTTTTAATTTTTAATTTTTAATTTTTAATTTTTAATTTTTAATTTTTAATTTTTAATTTTTAATTTTTAATTTTTAATTTTTAATTTTTAATTTTAAATTTTTAATTTTTGATTTTTTATTTTAATTTTTAATTTTTAATTTTTGATTTTTAATTTTTAATTTTTAATTTTTAATTTTAATTTTAAATTTTTAATTTTTAATTTTTTATTTTTCATTTTTAATTTTTAATTTTTAATATTTAATTTTTAATTTTAAATTTTTAATTTTTAATTTTTAATTTTTAATTTTTAATTTTTAATTTTTAATTTTTAATTTTTAATTTTTAATTTTTTATTTTTAATTTTAATTTTTAATTGTTAATTTATAATTTTTAATATTTAATTTTTAATTTTTAGTTTTTAATTTTTAATTTTTAATTTCTAATGTTCAATTTTTAATTTTTAATTTTTAATTATTAATTTTTAATTTTTAATTTTTAATTTTTAGTTTTTAATTTTTAATTTTTAATTTCTAATGTTCAATTTTTAATTTTTAATTTTTAATTATTAAGTTTTAATTTTTAATATTTAATTTTTAATTTTTAATTTTTAATTTTAATTTTTAATTTTTAATTTTTAGTTTTTAATT
>CAVMKG010000670.1:7500-12500 GCA_963682025.1 Cordilura impudica
TTAAAATTAAAATTAAAATTAAAATTAAAATTAAAATTAAAATTAAAATTAAAATTAAAATTAAAATTAAAATTAAAATTAAAATTAAAATTAAAATTAAAATTAAAATTAAAATTAAAATTAAAATTAAAATTAAAATTAAAATTAAAATTAAAACTAAAATTAAAATTAAAATTAAAATTAAAATTAAAATTAAAATTAAAATTAAAATTAAAATTAAAATTAAAATTAAAATTAAAATTAAAATTAAAATTAAAATTAAAATTAAAATTAAAATTAAAATTAAAATTAAAATTAAAATTAAAATTAAAATTAAAATTAAAATTAAAATTAAATTTAAAATTAAAATTAAAATTAAAATTAAAATTAAAATTAAAATTAAAATTAAAATTAAAATTAAAATTAAAATTAAAATTAAAATTAAAATTAAAATTCAAATTAAAATTAAAATTAAAATTAAAATTAAAATTAAAATTAAAATTAAAATTAAAATTAAAATTAAAATTAAAATTAAAATTAAAATTAAAATTAAAATTAAAATTAAAATTAAAATTAAAATTAAAATTAAAATTAAAATTAAAATTAAAATTAAAATTAAAATTAAAATTAAAATTAAAATTAAAATTAAAATTAAAATTAAAATTAAAATTAAAATTAAATTTAAAATTTAAAATTAAAAATTAAAAATTAAAAATTAAAAATTAAAAATTAAATATTAAATATTAAAAATTAAAAATTAAAAATTAAAAATTAAAAATTAAAAATTAAAAATTAAAAATTAAAAATTAAAAATTAAAAATTAAAAATTAAAAATTAAAAATTAAAAATTAAAAATTATAAATTAAAAATTAAAAATTAAAAATTAAAAATTAAAAATTAAAAATTAAAAATTAAAAATTAAAAATTAAAAATTAAAAATTAAAAATTAAAAATTAAAAATTAAAAATTAAAAATTAAAAAATAAAAATTAAAAATTAAAAATTAAAAATTAAAAATTAAAAATTAAAAATTAAAAATTAAAAATTAAAAATTAAAAATTAAAAATTAAAGATTAAAAACTAAAAATTAAAAATTAAAAATAATAAATTAAAAATTAAAAATTAAAAATTAAAAATTAAAAATTAAAAATTAAAAATTAAAAATTAAAAATTAAAAATTAAAAATTAAAACTTAAAATTTAAAACTTAAAAATTAAAACTTAAAATTTAAAACTTAAAAATTAAAAATTAAAAATTAAAAATTAAAAACTAAAAATTAAAAATTAAAAATTAAAAATTAGTAAATAAAAATTAAAAATTAAAAATTAAAACTTAAAATTTAAAACTTAAAAATTAAAAATTAAAGATTAAAAACTAAAAATTAAAAATTAAAAATAATAAATTAAAAATTAAAAACTAAAAATTAAAAATTAAAAATAATAAATTAAAAATTAAAAATTAAAAATTAAAAATTAAAAATTAAAAATTAAAAATTAAAAATTAAAACTTAAAATTTAAAACTTAAAAATTAAAAATTAAAAATTAAAAATTAAAAATTAAAAACTAAAAATTAAAAATTAAAAATTAAAAAATTAGTAAATAAAAATTAAAAATTAAAAATTAAAACTTAAAATTTAAAACTTAAAAATTAAAAATTAAAAATTAAAAATTAAAAATTAAAAATTAAAACTTAAAAATTAAAAATTAAAGATTAAAAACTAAAAATTAAAAATTAAAAATAATAAATTAAAAATTAAAAACTAAAAATTAAAAATTAAAAATAATAAATTAATAATTAAAAATTAAAAATTAAAAATTAAAAATTAAAAATTAAAAATTAAAACTTAAAATTTAAAACTTAAAAATTAAAAATTAAAAATTAAAAATTAAAAATTAAAAACTAAAAATTAAAAATTAAAAATTAAAAATTAGTAAATAAAAATTAAAAATTAAAAATTAAAACTTAAAATTTAAAACTTAAAAATTAAAAATTAAAAATTAAAAATTAAAAATTAAAAATTAAAAATTAAAAATTAAAAATTAAAAATTAAAAATTAAAAATTAAAAATTAAAAATTAAAAATTAAAAATTAAAAATTAAAACTTAAAAATTAAAAATTAAAAATTAAAAATTAAAAATTAAAAATTAAAAATTAAAAATTAAAAATTAAAAATTAAAAATTAAAAATTAAAAATTAAAAATTAAAAATTAAAAATTAAAAACTAAAAATTAAAAATCAAAAATTAAAAATAAAAATTAAAAATTAAAAATTAAAAATTAAAAATTAAATATTAAAAATTAAAAATTAAAAATTAAAAATTAAAAATTAAAAATTAAAAATTAAAAATTAAAAATTAAAAATTAAAAATTAAAAATTAAAAATTAAAAATTAAAAATTAAAAATTAAAAATTAAAAATTAAAATTAAAAATTAACAATATAAAATTAAAAATTAAAAATTAAAAATTAAAAATAAAAAATTAAAAATTAAAAATAAAAAATTAAAAATTAAAAATTAAAAATAAAAAATTAAAAATCAAAAATCAAAAATTAAAAATTAAAAATTAAAAATTAAAAATTAAAAATTAAAAATTAAAAATTAAAAATTAAAAATAAAAATTAAAAATTAAAAATTAAAAATTAAAAATTAAAAATTAAAAATTAAAAATTAAAAATTAAAAATTAAAAATTAAAAATTAAAAATTAAAAATTAAAAATTAAAAATTAAAAATTAAAAATTAAAAATTAAAAATTAAAAATTAAAAATTAAAAATTAAAAATTAAAAATTAAAAATTAAAAATTAAAAATTAAAAATTAAAAATTAAAAATTAAAAATTTAAAATTAAAAATTAAAATTAAAAATTAAAAATTAAAAATTAAAAATTAAAAATTAAAAATTAAAAATTAAAAATTAAAAATTAAAAATTAAAAATTAAAAATTAAAAATTAAAAATTAAAAATTAAAATTAAAAATTAAAAATTAAAAATTAAAAATTAAAAATTAAAAATTAAAAATTAAAAATTAAAAATTAAAAATTAAAAATTAAAAATTAAAAATTAAAAATTAAAAATTAAAAATTAAAAATTAAAAATTAAAAATTAAAAATTAAAAATTAAAATTAAAAATTAAAATTAAAATTAAAATTAAAATTAAAATTAAAATTAAAATTAAAATTAAAATTAAAATTAAAATTAAAATTAAAATTAAAATTAAAATAAAATTAAAATTAAAATTAAAATTAAAATTAAAATTAAAATTAAAATTAAAATTAAAATTAAAATTAAAATTAAAATTAAAATTAAAATTAAAATTAAAATTAAAATTAAAATTAAAATTAAAATTAAAATTAAAATTAAAATTAAAATTAAAATTAAAATTAAAATTAAAATTAAAATTAAAATTAAAATTAAAATTAAAATTAAAATTAAAATTAAAATTAAAATTAAAATTAAAATTAAAATTAAAATTAAATTAAAATTAAAATTAAAATTAAAATTAAAATTAAAATTAAAATTAAAATTAAAATTAAAATTAAAATTAAAATTAAAATTAAAATTAAAATTAAAATTAAAATTAAAATTAAAATTAAAATTAAAATTAAAATTAAAATTAAAATTAAAATTAAAATTAAAATTAAAATTAAAATTAAAATTAAAATTAAAATTAAAATTAAAATTAAAATTAAAATTAAAATTAAAATTAAAATTAAAATTAAAATTAAAATTAAAATTAAAATTAAAATTAAAATTAAAATTAAAATTAAAATTAAAATTAAAATTAAAATTAAAATTAAAATTAAAATTAAAATTAAAATTAAAATTAAAATTAAAATTAAAATTAAAATTAAAATTAAAATTAAAATTAAAATTAAAATTAAAATTAAAATTAAAATTAAAATTAAAATTAAAATTAAAATTAAAATTAAAATTAAAATTAAAATTAAAATTAGAATTAAAATTAAAATTAAAATTAAAATTAAAATTAAAATTAAAATTAAAATTAAAATTAAAATTAAAATTAAAATTAAAATTAAAATTAAAATTAAAATTAAAATTAAAATTAAAATTAAAATTAAAATTAAAATTAAAATTAAAATTAAAATTAAAATTAAAATTAAAATTAAAATTAAAATTAAAATTAAAATTAAAATTAAAATTAAAATTAAAATTAAAATTAAAATTAAAATTAAAATTAAAATTAAAATTAAAATTAAAATTAAAATTAAAATTAAAATTAAAATTAAAATTAAAATTAAAATTAAAATTAAAATTAAAATTAAAATTAAAATTAAAATTAAAATTAAAATTAAAATTAAAATTAAAATTAAAATTAAAATTAAAATTAAAATTAAAATTAAAATTAAAATTAAAATTAAAATTAAAATTAAAATTAAAATTGAAATTAAAATTAAAATTAAAATTAAAATTAAAATTAAAATTAAAATTAAAATTAAAATTAAAATTAAAATTAAAATTAAAATTAAAATTAAAATTAAAATTAAAATTAAAATTAAAATTAAAATTAAAATTAAAATTAAAATTAAAATTAAAATTAAAATTAAAATTAAAATTAAAATTAAAATTAAAATTAAAATTAAAATTAAAATTAAAATTAAAATTAAAATTAAAATTAAAATTAAAATTAAAATTAAAATTAAAATTAAAATTAAAATTAAAATTAAAAATTAAAAATTAAAAATTAAAAATTAAATATTAAATATTAAAAATTAAAAATTAAAAATTAAAAATTAAAAATTAAAAATTAAAAATTAAAAATTAAAAATTATAAATTAAAAATTAAAAATTAAAAAATTAAAAATTAAAAATTAAAAATTAAAAATTAAAAATTAAAAATTAAAAATTAAAAATTAAAAATAAAAAATTAAAAATTAAAAATTAAAAATTAAAAATTAAAAAATAAAAATTAAAAATTAAAAATTGAAAATTTAAAATTAAAAATTAAAAATTAAAAATTAAAAATTAAAAATTAAAAATTAAAAATTAAAGATTAAAAACTAAAAA
>CAVMKG010000670.1:52500-60000 GCA_963682025.1 Cordilura impudica
AATTGAAAATTAAAAATTAAAAATTAAATATTAAAAATTAAAAATTAAAAATTAAAAATTAAAAATTAAAAATTAAATATTAAATCTTAAATATTAAATATTAAATATTAAATATTAAATATTAAATATTAAATATTAAATATTAAATATTAAATATTAAATATTAAATATTAAATATTAAATATTAAATATTAAATATTAAATATTAAATATTAAATATTAAATATTAAATATTAAATATTAAATATTAAATATTAAATATTAAATATTAAATATTAAATATTAAATATTAAATATTAAATATTAAATATTAAATATTAAATATTAAATATTAAATATTAAATATTAAATATTAAATATTAAATATTAAATATTAAATATTAAATATTAAATATTAAATATTAAATATTAAATATTAAATATTAAATATTAAATATTAAATATTAAATATTAAATATTAAATATTAAATATTAAATATTAAATATTAAATATTAAATATTAAATATTAAATATTAAATATTAAATATTAAATATTAAATATTAAATATTAAATATTAAATATTAAATATTAAATATTAAATATTAAATATTAAATATTAAATATTAAATATTAAATATTAAATATTAAATATTAAATATTAAATATTAAATATTAAATATTAAATATTAAATATTAAATATTAAATATTAAATATTAAATATTAAATATTAAATATTAAATATTAAATATTAAATATTAAATATTAAATATTAAATATTAAATATTAAATATTAAATATTAAATATTAAATATTAAATATTAAATATTAAATATTAAATATTAAATATTAAATATTAAATATTAAATATTAAATATTAAATATTAAATATTAAATATTAAATATTAAATATTAAATATTAAATATTAAATATTAAATATTAAATATTAAATATTAAATATTAAATATTAAATATTAAATATTAAATATTAAATATTAAATATTAAATATTAAATATTAAATATTAAATATTAAATATTAAATATTAAATATTAAATATTAAATATTAAATATTAAATATTAAATATTAAATATTAAATATTAAATATTAAATATTAAATATTAAATATTAAATATTAAATATTAAATATTAAATATTAAATATTAAATATTAAATATTAAATATTAAATATTAAATATTAAATATTAAATATTAAATATTAATATTAAATATTAAATATTAAATATTAAATATTAAATATTAAATATTAAATATTAAATATTAAATATTAAATATTAAATATTAAATATTAAATATTAAATATTAAATATTAAATATTAAATATTAAATATTAAATATTAAATATTAAATATTAAATATTAAATATTAAATATTAAATATTAAATATTAAATACTAAAAATTAAAAATTAAAATTTAAAAACTAAAAATAAAAAATTCAAAATTAAAAATTAAAAATAAAAAATTAAAAATTAAAATTTAAATTTAAAATAACTTAAAAATTAAAAATTAAAATTAAAATTAAAATTAAAATTAAAACTAAAATTAAAATTAAAAATTAAAAATTAAAATTAAAAATTAAAAATTAAAAATTAAAAATTAAAAATTTTAAATTTAAAATTAAAAATTAAATATTAAATATTAAAAAATTAAAAACTAAAAATTAAAATTTAAAAACTAAAAATTAAAAATTAAAAATTAAAATTAAAAAATTAAAAATTAAAAATTAAATATTTAAAATTAAAAATTAAAAATTATAAATTTTAAATTATAATTATAAATTAAAAATCAAAAATTAAAAATTAAAAATTAAAAATTCAAAACTAAAAATTAAAAATTAAAAATTAAAAATTAAAAATTAAAAATTAAAAATTAAAAATTAAAAATTAAAAATTAAAAATTATAATTAAAAATTAAAAATTAAAAATTAAAAATTAAAAATTAAAAATTAAAAAATAAAAAATAAAAATTAAAAATGAAAAATGAAAAATAAAAATTAAAAATTAAAAATTAAAAAATAAAAATTAAAGATTAAAAATTAAAAATTTAAAATTAAATATTAAAAATTTAAAATTTAAAATTAAAAATTAAAAATTAAAAATTAAAAATTAAAAATTAAAAATTAAAAATTAAAAATTAAAAATTAAAAATTAAAAATTAAAAATTAAAAATTAAAAATTAAAAATTAAAAATTAAAAATTAAAAATTAAAAATTAAAAATTAAAAATTAAAAATTAAAAATTAAAAATTAAAAATTAAAAATTAAAAATTAAAAATTAAAAATTAAAAATTAAAAATTAAAAATTAAAAATTAAAAATTAAAAATTAAAAATTAAAAATTAAAAATTAAAAATTAAAAATTAAAAATTAAAAATTAAAAATTAAAAATTAAAAATTAAAAATTAAAAATTAAAAATTAAAAATTTAAAATTTAAAATTAAAAATTAAAAATTAAAAATCAAAAATTAAAAATTAGATATTTAAAATTAAAAATAAAAATTAAAAATTAAAAATTAGAAATTAAAAATTAAAAATTAAAAATTAAAAATTATAAATTAAAAATAAAAAATAAAAATTAAAAATTAAAAATTAAAAATTAAAAATTAAAAATTAAAAATTAAAAACTAAAAATGAAAAATTAAAAATTAAAAATTAAAAATTAAAATTTTAAAATTTAAAATTTAACATTTAAAATTTAAATTTTAAAATTCAAAATTAAAAATCAAAAATTAAATATTAAAAATTTAAAATTAAAAATTAAAAACTCAAAATTAAAAATTAAAAATTAAAAATTAAAAATTAAAAATTAAAAATTAAAAATTAAAAAATTAAAAATTAAAAATTAAAATTTAAAAATTAAAAATTAAAAATTAACAATTAAAAATTAAAAATTTAAAATTTAAAATTAAATATTAAAATTTAAAAATTAAAAATTAAAAAATAAGAATTAAAAATTAAAAACTGAAAACTAAAAATTAAAAATTAAAAATTAAAAATTTAAAATAAAAATTAACAATTAACAATTAAAAATTAAAAATAAAAATAAAAAATTAAAAATTAAAATTAAAAATTAAAAATTAAAAATTAAAAACTAAAAATTAAAAATTAAAAATTAAAAATTAAAAATTAAAAATTAAAAATTAAAAATTAAAAATTAAAAATTAAAAATTAAAAATTAAAAATAAAAAATTAAAAATTAAAAATTAAAAATTAAAAATTAAAAATAAAAAATTAAAAATTAAAAATTAAAAATTAAAAATTAAAAATTAAAAATTAAAAATTAAAAATTAAAAATTAAAAATTAAAAATTAAAATTAAAAATTAAAAATTAAAAATTAAAAATTAAAAATTAAAAATTAAAAAATAAATAATTAAAAATTGAAAATTAAAACTTAAAAATTTAAAATTTAACATTTAAAATTTTAATTTTAAAATTAAAAATTAAAAATTAAAAATCAAAAATTAAAAATTTTAAATTTAAAATTAAAAATCAAAAATTAAAAATAAAAATTAAAAATTAAAAATTAAAAATTAAAAATTAAAAATTAAAAATTAAAAATTAAAAATTAAAAATTAAAATTAAAAATTGAAAATTAAAAATTAAAAAATTAAAAATTAAAAATAAAAAATTAAAAATTAAAAATAAAAAATTTAAAATTAAAAATTAAAAATTGAAAATTAAAAATTAAAAATTTAGAATTAAAATTAAAAATTAAAAATTAAAAATTAAAAATTAAAAATTAAAAATTAAAAATTAAAAATTAAAAATTAAAAATTAAAAATTAAAAATTAAAAATTAAAAATTAAAAATTAAAAATTAAAAATTAATGATTAAAAACTAAAAATTAAAAATTAAAAATTAAAATTTAAATATTAAAAATTAAAAATTAAAAATTAAAAATTCAAAATTAAAACTTAAACATTAAAAATTAAAAATTAAAATTAAAAATTAAAAATTAAAAATTAAAAATTAAAAATTAAAAATTAGAAATTAAAAATTAAAAATTAAAAATTAAAAACTAAAAATTATAAATTATAAAGTAAAAATTAGAAATTAAAAATTAAAAATTAAAAATTGAAAACTAAAAATTAAAAATTAAAAATTAAAAATTAAAAATTTAAAATTAAAAATTAAATATTAAAAATTAAAAATAAAAAATTAAAAATTAAAAATTAAAAATAAAAAATTAAAAATTAAAAATCAAAAATTAAAAATTAAAAATTAAAAATTAAAAATTAAAAATTAAAAATTAAAAATAAAAATTAAAAATTAAAAATTAAAAATTAAAAATTAAAAATTAAAAATTAAAAATTAAAAATTAAAAATTAAAATTAAAATTAAAATTAAAATTAAAAATTAAAAATTAAAAATTAAAAATTAAAAATTAAAAATTAAAAATTAAAAATTAAAAATAAAAAATTAAAAATTAAAAATTCAAAATTAAAAATTAAAAATTAAAAATTAAAAATTAAAAATTAAAAATTAAAAATTAAAAATTAAAAATTAAAAATTAAAAATTAAAAATTAAAAATTAAAAATTAAAAATTAAAAATTACAAATTAAAAATTAAAAATTAAAAATTAAATATTAACAAGTAAGAAAATTATAGTCGGTCTAGACCGACTATACGATACCCTATACCATGCGTTTAGAAACCCAATCTCTTAGGCCCAACTAACTGGACATAGAAAATAAGCAAAAACCAAATTTGAGTGGAATATTTATTAATTTTTTTGGCTGCAGATATGAAAAAGTTCATATCGGATGCTATATCTATATGGGGACTAGGTCCAAAAATGGACCGATTCTGATCATGTTTGGTAAAGTCTCTTGTATTTTGCAAAAATATATACAAACAAAATTTGAGAAGAATCTGTGCAATATTTTTGTTTTTTGATAGATCATGTGCATTTTTGGACTACTCATTAATGGATGTAATGAACGCATATAAACCCAATTTGAGTAAGATCTATATGACAATTTGGATCTTATGACAATTTATGTCGATTTCATAGGGGTAATTTGTATGGGGGCTAGGTCTGAACATGGACCGATTATCACCAATTTCAATAGCGTTCATCCCATGGCCGATAAAAGCTTATATACCAAATTTCCTCAAAATATATTCATATTTGCGACCTGAAGTTTGATTACAAGGTTTACATGGACACACAGACGGATGGACGGACGGACGGACAGACGGACGGACATGCTTAAATCAACTCAGAAAGTGATTCCGATTCGATCGGTAATATTTTTGGTTGTTACAAACGGCAGCACAAAGTCATTATACCCAAACCACATAGTGGTATAGGGTATAAAAATTAAAAATTAAAAATTAAAAATTAAAAATTAAAAATTAAAAATTAAAAATTAAAAAATTAAAAATTAAAAACTAAAAATTAAAAAATAAAAATTAAAAATTAAAACTAAAATTAAAATTAAAAATTAAAAATTAAAAATTAAAAATTAAGAATTAAAAATTAAAAATTAAAAATTAAAAATTAAAAATTAAAAATTTTAAATTTTAAATTTAAAATTAAAATATAAAAAATTAAAAATTAAAAATTAAAAATTAAAAATAAAAAATTAAAAATTAAAAATTAAACATTAAAAATTAAAAATTAAAAATTAAAAATTAAAAATTAAAAATTAAAAATTAAAAATTAAAAATTAAAAATTAAAAATTAAAAATTAAAAATTAAAAATTAAAAATTAAAAATTAAAAATTAAAAATTAAAAATTAAAAATTAAAAATTAAAAATTAAAAATTAAAAATTAAATATTAAAAATTAAAAATTAAAAATTAAAAAGTAAAAATTAAAAATTAAAAATTAAAAATTAAAAATTAAAAATTAAAAATTTAAAAATTAGAAATTAAAAATTAAAAATTAAAAATTAAAAATTAAAAATTAAAAATTAATAAAAAATTAAAAAATTAAAAATTAAAAATTAAAAATTAAAAATTAAAAATTAAAAATTAAAAATTAAAAATAAAAATTAAAAATTAAAAATTAAAAATTAAAAATTAAAAATTCAAAATTCAAAATTAAAAAATCAAAAATTAAAAATTAAAAATAAAAAATTAAAAATTAAAAAATTAAAAATTAAAAATTAAAAATCAAAAAATTAAAAATTAAAAATTAAAAATTAAAAATTCAAAATTCAAAATTAAAAATTAAAAATTAAAAATTAAAAATTAAAAATTAAAAATTAAAAATTAAAAATTAAAAATTAAAAATTAAAAATTAAAAATTAAAAATTAAAAATTAAAAATTAAAAATTAAAAATTAAAAATTAAAAATTAAAAATTAAAAATTAAAAATTAAAAATTAAAAATTAAAAATTAAAAATTAAAAATTAAAAATTAAAAATTAAAAATTAAAA
This sequence comes from Cordilura impudica, assembly GCA_963682025.1. Taxonomy (NCBI): domain Eukaryota; kingdom Metazoa; phylum Arthropoda; class Insecta; order Diptera; family Scathophagidae; genus Cordilura; species Cordilura impudica. The sequence goes on from CAVMKG010000670.1 coordinate 58,888, forward strand.
ATTAAAAATTAAAAATTAAAAATTAAAAATTAAAAATTAAAAATTAAAAATTAAAAATTAAAAATTAAAAATTAAAAATTAAAAATTAAAAATTAAAAATTAAAAATTAAAAATTAAAAATTAAAAATTAAAAATTAAAAATTAAAAATTAAAAATTAAAAATTAAAAATTAAAAATTAAAAATTAAAAATTAAAAATTAAAAATTAAAAATTAAAAATTAAAAATTAAAAATTAAAAATTAAAAATTAAAAATTAAAAATTAAAAATTAAAAATTAAAAATTAAAAATTAAAAATTAAAAATTAAAAATTAAAAATTAAAAATTAAAAATTAAAAATTAAAAATTAAAAATTAAAAATTAAAAATTAAAAATTAAAAATTAAAAATTAAAAATTAAAAATTAAAAATTAAAAATTAAAAATTAAAAATTAAAAATTAAAAATTAAAAATTAAAAATTAAAAATTAAAAATTAAAAATTAAAAATTAAAAATTAAAAATAAAAATTAAAAATTAAAAATTAAAAATTAAAAATTAAAAATTAAAAATTAAAAATTAAAAATTAAAAATTAAAAATTAAAAATTAAAAATTAAAAATTAAATATTAAAAATTAAAAATTAAAAATTAAAAATTAAAAATTAAAAATTAAAAATTAAAAATTAAAAATTAAAAATTAAAAATTAAAAATTAAAAATTAAAAATTAAAAATTAAAAATTAAAAATTAAAAATTAAAAATTAAAAATTAAAAATTAAAAATTAAAAATTAAAAATTAAAAATTAAAAATTAAAAATTAAAAATTAAAAATTAAAAATTAAAAATTAAAAATTAAAAATTAAAAATTAAAAATTAAAAATTAAAAATTAAAAATTAAAAATTAAAAATTAAAAATTAAAAATTAAAAATTAAAAATTAAAAATTAAAAATTAAAAATTAACAATTAAAAATTAAAAATTAAAAATTAAAAATTAAAAAATAAAAATTAAAAATTTAAAATTAAATATTAAAAATTAAAAATTAAAAATTAAAAATTAAAAATTAAAAATTAAAAATTAAAAATTAAAAATTAAAAATTAAAAATTAAAAATTAAAAAATAAAAATTAAAAATTAAAAA
>CAVMKG010000670.1:62500-75000 GCA_963682025.1 Cordilura impudica
ATTAAAAATTAAAAATTAAAAATTAAAAATTAAAAATTAAAAATTAAAAATTAAAAATTAAAAATTAAAAATTAAAAATTAAAATTAAATAATTAAATAATTAAAAATTAAAAATTAAAAATTAAAAATTAAAAATTAAAAATTAAAAATTAAAAATTAAAAATTAAAAATTAAAAATTAAAAATTAAAAATTAAAAATTAAAAATTAAAAATTAAAAATTAAAAATTAAAAATTAAAAATTAAAAATTAAAAATTAAAAATTAAAAATTAAAAATTAAAAATTAAAAATTAAAAATTAAAAATTAAAAATTAAAAATTAAAAATTAAATATTAAAAATTAAAAATTAAAAATTAAAAATTAAAAATTAAAAATTAAAAATTAAAAATTAAAAATTAAAAATTAAAAATTAGAAATTAAAAATTAAAAATTAAAAATTAAAAATTAAAAATTAAAAATTAAAAATTAAAAATTAAAAATTAAAAATTAAAAATTAAAAATTAAATATTAAAAATTAAAAATTAAAAATTAAAAATTAAAAATTAAAAATTAAAAATTAAAAATTAAAAATTAGAAATTAAAAATTAAAAATTAAAAATTAAAAATTAAAAATTAAAAAATAAAAAATTAAAAATTAAAAATTAAAAATTAAAAATAAAAAATTAAAAATTAAAAATTAAAAAATTAAAAATTAAAAATTAAAAATTAAAAATTAAAAATTAAAAATTAAAAATTAAAAATTAAAAATTAAAAATTAAAAATAAAAATTAAAAATTAAAAATTAAAAATTCAAAATTCAAAATTCAAAATTAAAAATCAAAAATTAAAAATTAAAAATAAAAAATTAAAAATTAAAAATTAAAAATTAAAAATCAAAAATTAAAAATTAAAAATTAAAAATTAAAAATTAAAAATTAAAAATTCAAAATTAAAAATTCAAAATTCAAAATTAAAAAATTAAAAATAAAAAATTAAAAATTAAAAATTAAAAATTAAAAATTAAAAATTAAAAATTAAAAATTAAAAATTAAAAATTAAAAATTAAAAATTAAAAATTAAAAATTAAAAATTAAAAATTAAAAATTAAAAATTAAAAATTAAAAATTAAAAATTAAAAATTAAAAATTAAAAATTAAAAATTAAAAATTAAAAATTAAAAATTAAAAATTAAAAATTAAAAATTAAAAATTAAAAAATAAAAATTAAAAATTAAAAATTAAAAATTAAAAATTAAAAATTAAAAATTAAAAATTAAATATTAAAAATTAAAAATTAAAAATTAAAAATTAAAAATTAAAAATTAAAAATTAAAAATTAAAAATTAAAAATTAAAAATTAAAAATTAAAAATTAAAAATTAAAAATTAAAAATTAAAAATTAAAAATTAAAAATTAAAAATTAAAAATTAAAAATTAAAAATTAAAAATTAAAAATTAAAAATTAAAAATTAAAAATTAAAAATTAAAAATTAAATTTAAAAATTAAAAATTAGAAATTAAAAATTAAAAATTAAAAATTAAAAATTAAAAATTAAAAATTAAAAATTAAATATTAAAAATTAAAAATTAAAAATTAAAAATTAAAAATTAAAAATTAAAAATTAAAAATTAAAAATTAAAAATTAAAAATTAAAAATTAAAAATTAAAAATTAAAAATTAAAAATTAAAAATTAAAAATTAGAAATTAAAAATTAAAAATTAAAAATTAAAAATTAAAAATTAAAAATTAAAAATTAAAAATTAAAAATTAAAAATTAAAAATTAAAAATTAAAAATTAAAAATTAAAAATTAAAAAATAAAAATTAAAAATTAAAAATTGAAAATAAAAAATTAAAAATTAAAAATTAAAAATTAAAAATTAAAAATTAAAAATTAAAAATTAAAAATTAAAAAATTAAAAATAAAAATTAAAAATTAAAAATTAAAAATTAAAAATTAAAAATTAAAAATTAAAAATTAAAAATTAAAAATTAAAAATTAAAAATTAAAAATTAAAAATTAAAAATTAAAAATTAAAAATTAAAAATTCAAAATTCAAAATTAAAAATTCAAAATTCAAAATTAAAAATTAAAAATCAAAAATTAAAAATTAAAAATAAAAAATTAAAAATTAAAAATTTAAAATCAAAAATTAAAAATTAAAAATTAAAAATTAAAAATTAAAAATTAAAAATTAAAAATTAAAAATTAAAAATTAAAAATTAAAAATTCAAAATTCAAAACTAAAAATTAAAAATTAAAAATTAAAAATTAAAAATTAAAAATTAAAAATTAAAAATTAAAAATTAAAAATTAAAAATTAAAAATTAAAAATTAAAAATTAAAAATTAAAAATTAAAAATTAAAAGTTAAAAATTAAAAATTAAAAATTAAAAATTAAAAAATTAAAAATTAAAAATTAAAAATTAAAAATTAAAAATTAAAAATTAAAAATTAAAAATTAAAAATTAAAAATTAAAAATTAAAAATTAAAAATTAAAAATTAAAAATTAAAAATTAAAAATTAAAAATTAAAAATTAAAAATTAAAAATTAAAAATAAAAAAATTAAAAAATAAAAATTAAAAATTAAAAATTAAAAATTAAAAATTAAAAATTAAAAATTAAAAATTAAAAATTAAAAATTAAAAATTAAAAATTAAAAATTAAAAATTAAAAATTAAAAATTAAAAATTAAAAATTAAAAATTAAAAATTAAAAATTAAAAATTAAAAATTAAAAATTAAAAATTAAATATTAAAAATTAAAAATTAAAAATTAAAAATTAAAAATTAAAAATTAAAAATTAAAAATTAAAAATTAAAAATTAAAAATTAAAAATTAAAAATTAAAAATTAAAAATTAAAAATTAAAAATTAAAAATTAAAAATTAAAAATTAAAAATTAAAAATTAAAAATTAAAAATTAAAAATTAAAAATTAAAAATTAAAAATTAAAAATTAAAAATTAAAAATTAAATATTATTAAAATTAAAAATTAAAAATTAAAAATTAAAAATTAAAAAATTAAAAATTAAAAATTAAAAATTAAAAATTAAAAATTAAAAATTAAAAATTAAAAATTAAAAATTAAAAATTAAAAATTAAAAATTAAAAATTAAAAATTAAAAATTAAAAATTAAAAATTAAAAATTAAAAATTAAAAATTAAAAATTAAAAATTAAAAATTAAAAATTAAAAATTGAAAATTAAAAATTAACAATTAAAAATTAAAAATTAAAAATTAAAAATTAAAAATTAAAAAATAAAAATTAAAAATTTAAAATTAAATATTAAAAATTAAAAATTAAAAATTAAAAATTAAAAATTAAAAATTAAAAATTAAAAATTAAAAATTAAAAATTAAAAATTAAAAATTAAAAATTAAAAATTAAAAATTAAAAATTAAAAATTAAAAATTAAAAATTAAAAATTAAAAATTAAAAATTAAAAATTAAAAATTAAAAATTAAAAATTAAAAATTAAAAATTAAAAATTAAACATTAAAAATAAAAAATTAAAAATTAAAAATTGAAAGTTAAAAATAAAAAATTACAAATTACAAATTAAAAATTCAAAATTCAAAATTCAAAATTCAAAATTCAAAATTCAAAATTCAAAATTGAAAATTGAAAATTGAAAATTGAAAATTGAAAATTCAAAATTCAAAATTCAAAATTCAAAATTCAAAATTCAAAATTCGAAATTCAAAATACAAAATACAAAATTCAAAATTCAAAATTCAAAGTTCAAAATCCAAAATTCAAAATTCAAGATTCAAAAACCAAAATTTAAAATCAAAATTCAAAATTCAAAATCCAAAATTAAAAATTAAAAATTAAAAATTAAAAATTCAAAATTCAAAATTAAAATTAAAATTAAAAATTAAAAATTAAAAATTAAAAATTAAAAATTAAAAATTAAAAATTAAAAAATTAAAAATTAAAAATTAAAAATTAAAAATTGAAAATTAAAAATTAAAAATTAAAAATTAAAAATTAAAAATTAAAATTAAAAATTAAAAATTAAAAATTAAAAATTAAAATTAAAAATTAAAAATTAAAAATTAAAAATTAAAAATTAAAAATTAAAAATTAAAAATTAAAAATTAAAAATTAAAAATTAAAAATTAAAAATTAAAAATTAAAAATTAGAAATTAAAAATTAAAAATTAAAAATTAGAAATTAAAAATTAAAAATTAAAAATTAAAAAATTAAAAATTAAAAATTAAAAATTTAAAATTTAAAATTTAAAAATTAAAAATTAAAAATTAAAAATTAAACATTAAAAATTAATAATTAAAAATTGAAAATTAAAAATTAAAAATCAAAAATAAAAATTAAAAATTAAAAATTAAAAATTAAAAATTTAAAATTAAAAATTAAAAATTCAAAATTAAAAATTCAAAATTAAAAATTAAAAATTCAAAATTCAAAAATTCAAAATTCAAAATTAAAAATTAAAAATTCAAAATTCAAAATTCAAAATTCAAAATTCAAAATTCAAAATTAAAAATTCAAAATTCAAAAATTCAAAATTCAAAATTCAAAATTAAAAATTAAAAATTCAAAATTCAAAATTCAAAATTCAAAAATTCAAAATTCAAAATTCAAAATTCAAAATTCAAAATTAAAAATTAAAAATAAAAATTTAAAATTAAAAATTAAAAATTAAAAATTAAAAATTAAAAATTAAAAATTAAAAATTAAAAATTAAAAATTAAAAATTAAAAATAAAAATTAAAAATTAAAAATTAAAAATTAAAAATTAAAAATTAAAAATTAAAAATTAAAAATTAAAAATTAAAAATTAAAAATTAAAAATTAAAAATTAAAAATTAAAAATTAAAAATTAAAAATTAAAAATTAAAAATTAAAAACTAAAAATTAAAAATTAAAAATAAAAAATTAAAAATTAAAAATTAAAAATTAAAAATTAAAAATAAAATTAAATTGTAAATTAAAAATTAAAAATTAAAAATGAAAAATTAAAAATTAAAAATTAAAATTTAAAAATTAAAAATGAAAAATTAAAAATTCAAAATTCAAAATTCAAAATTCAAAATTAAAAATTTAAAATTTAAAATTAAAAATTAAAATTAAAAATTAAAAATTAAAAAATAAAAATTAAAAATTAAAAATTAAAAATTAAAAATTAAAAATTAAAAATTAAAAATTAAAAATTAAAAATTAAAAATTAAAAATTAAAAATTAAAAATAAAATTAAAAATTAAAATAAAAATTCAAAATTCAAAATTAAAAATTAAAAATTAAAAATTCAAAATTCAAAATTCAAAATTTAAAATTCAAAATTCAAAATTCAAAATTCAAAATTCAAAATTCAAAAATTCAAAATTCAAAATTCGAAATTCAAAATTAAAAATTAAAAATTAAAAATTAAAAATTAAAAATTAAAAATTAAAAATTAAAAACTAAAAATTAAAAATTAAAAATTAAAAATTAAAAATTAAAAATTAAAAATTAAAAATTAAAAATTAAAAATTAAAAATTAAAAATTAAAAATTAAAAATTAAAAATTAAAAATTAAAAATTAAAATTAAATAATTAAATAATTAAAAATTAAAAGTTAAAAATTAAAAATTAAAAATTAAAAATTAAAAATTAAAAATTAAAAATTAAAAATTAAAAATTAAAAATTAAAAATTAAAAATTAAAAATTAAAAATTAAAAATTAAAAAATTAAAAATTAAAAATTAAAAATTAAAAATTAAAAATTAAAAATTAAAAATTAAAATTAAAAATTAATAATTAAAAATTAAAAATTAATAATTAAAAATAAAAATTAAAAATTAAAAATTAAAAATTAAAAATTAAAAATTGAAAATTGAAAATTAAAAATTAAAAATTAAAAATTAAAAATTAAAAATTAAAACTTAAAAATTAAAAATTAAAATTAAAAATTAAAAATTAAAAATTAAAAATTATAAATTAAAAATTAAAAATTAAAAATTAAAAATTAAAAATTAAAAATTAAAAATTAAAAATTAAAAATAAAAAATAAAAATGAAAAATGAAAAATGAAAAATGACAAATTAAAAATTCAAAATTCAAAATTCAAAATTCAAAATTCAAAATTCAAAATTAAAAATTAAAAATTAAAAATTAAAAATTAAAAATTAAAAATTAAAAATTAAAAATTAAAAATTAAAAAGTAAAAATTAAAAATTAAAAATTAAAAATTAAAAATTAAAAATTAAAAATTAAAAATTAAAAATTAAAAATTAAAAATTAAAAATTAAAAATTAAAAATAAAAAATTAAAAATTAAAAATTAAAAATTAAAATTAAAAATTAAAAATTAAAAATTAAAAATTAAAAATTAAAAATTAAAAATTAAAAATTAAAAATTAAAAATTAAAAATTAAAAATTAAAAATTAAAAATTAAAAATTAAAAATTAAAAATTAAAAATTAAAAATTAAAAATTAAAATTAAAAATTAAAAATTAAAAATTAAAAATTAAAAATTAAAAATTAGAAATTAGAAATTAAAAATAAAAACTTAAAAATAAAATAAAAATTAAAAATTAAAAATTAAAAATTAAAAATTAAAAATAAAAAATTAAAAAAAAAAAACTAAAAAATTAAAAATTCAAAATTCAATATTCAAAATTCAAAATTCAAAATTCAAAATTCAAAATTCAAAATTCAAAATTCAAAATTCAAAATTCAAAATTCAAAATTCAAAATTCAAAATTCAAAATTCAAAAATCAAAATTCAAAATTCAAAATCCAAAATACAAAATTCAAAATTCAAAATTCAAAATTCAAAATTCAAAATTCAAAATTCAAAATTCAAAATTCAAAATTCAAAATTCAAAATTCAAAATTCAAAATTCAAAATTCAAAATTCAAAATTCAAAATTCAAAATTCAAAATTCAAAACTCAAAATTCAAAATTCAAAATTCACAATTCAAAATTCAAAATTCAAAATTCAAAATTCAAAATTCAAAATTCAAAATTCAAAATTCAAAATTCCAAAATTCAAAATTCAAAATTCAAAATTCAAAATTCAAAACTCAAAATTCAAAATTAAAAATTTTAAATTCAAAATTCAAAATTCAAAATTAAAAATTCAAAATTAAAAATTAAAAATTAAAAATTAAAAATTAAAAATTAAAAATTAATAATTAAAAATTAAAAATTAAAAATTAAAAATTAAAAATTAAAAATTAAAAATTAAAAATTAAAAATTAAAAATTAAAAAGTAAAAATTAAAAATTAAAAACTAAAAATTAAAAATTAAAAATTAAAAATTAAAAATTAAAAATTAAAAATTAAAAATTAAAAATTAAAAATTAAAAATTAAAAATTAAAAATTAAAAATTAAAAATTAAAAATTAAAAATTAAAAATTAAAAATTAAAAATTAAAAATTAAAAATTAAAAATTAAAAATTAAAAATTAAAAATAAAAACTAAAAATTAAAAATTAAAAATTAAAATTTAAAAATTAAAAATTAAAAATTAAAAATTAAAAATTAAAAATTAAAAATTAAAAATTAAAAATTAAAAATTAAAAATTAAAAATTAAAAATTAAAAATTAAAAATTAAAAATTAAAAATTAAAAATAAAAAATTAAAAATTAAAAATTAAAAATTAAAAATTAAAAATTAAAATTAAAAATTAAAAATTAAAAATTAAAAATTAAAAATTAATAATTAAAAATTAAAAATTAAATTATAAATTAAAAATTAAAAATTTAAAAATTAGAAATTAAAAATTAAAAGTTAAAAATAAAAATTAAAAATTAAAAATTAAAAATTAAAAATTAAAAATAAAAAAATTAAAAATATAAAATTAAAAATTAAAAATTAAAAATTCAAAATTCAATATTCAAAATTCAAAATCCAAAATTCAAAATTCAAAATTAAAAATTCAAAATTCAAAATTCAAAATTCAAAATTAAAAATTCAAAATTCAAAAATTAAAAATTAAAAATTAAAAATTAAAATTTAAAAATTAAAAATTAAAAATTTAAAATTAAAAATGAAAAATTAAAAATTAAAAATTAAAAATTAAAAATTAAAAATTAAAAATTAAAAATTAAAAATTAAAAATTAAAAATTAAAAATTAAAAATTAAAAATTAAAAATTAAAAATTAAAAATTAAAAATTAAAAATTAAAAATTAAAAATTAAAAATTAAAAATTAAAAATTAAAAATTAAAAATTAAAAATTAAAAATTAAAAATTAAAAATTAAAAATTAAAAATTAAAAATTAAAAATTAAAAATTAAAAATTAAAAAATTAAAAATTAAAAATTAAAAATTAAAAACTAAAAATTAAAAATTAAAAATTAAAAATTAAAAATTAAAAATTAAAAATAAAAAATTAAAAATTAAAAATTAAAATTAAAAATTAAAAATTAATAATTAAAAATTAAAAATTAAAAATTTAAAATTAAAAATTAATAATTAAAAATTAAAAATTAAAAATTAAATATTAAAAATTAAAAAGTAAAAATTAAAAATTAAAAATTAAAAATTAAAAATTAAAAATTAAAAATTAAAAATTAAAAATTAAAAATTAAAAATATAAAATTAAAAATTAAAAATTAAAAATTCAAAATTCAATATTCAAAATTCAAAATCCAAAATCCAAAATTCAAAATTCAAAATTAAAAATTAAAAATTAAAAATTCAAAATTCAAAATTAAAAATTCAAAATTCAAAATTCAAAATTCAAAAATTAAAAATTAATAATTAAAAATTAAAAATTAAAAATGAAAAATTAAAAATTAAAAATTAAAAATGAAAAATTAAAAATTAAAAATCAAAAATTAAAATTAAAAATTAAAAATTAAAAATTAAAAATTAAAAATTAAAAATTAAAAATTAAAAATTAAAAATTAAAAATTAAAAATTAAAAATTAAAAATTAAAAATTAAAAATTAAAAATTAAAAATTAAAAATTAAAAATTAAAAATTAAAAATTAAAAATTAAAAATTAAAAATTAAAAATTAAAAATTAAAAATTAAAAATTAAAAATTAAAAATTAAAAATTAAAAATTAAAAATTAAAAATTAAAAATTAAAAATTAAAAATTAAAAATTAAAAATTAAAAATTAAAAATTAAAAATTAAAAATTAAAAATTAAAAATTAAAAATTAAAAATAAAAAATTAAAAATTAAAAATTAAAATTAAAAAGTAAAAATTAAAAATTAAAAATTAAAAATTAAAAATTAAAAATTAAAATTTAAAAATTAAAAATTAAAAATTAAAAATTAAAAATTAAAAATTAAAAATTAAAAATTAAAAATTAAAATTTAAAAATTAAAAATTAAAAATTTAAAATTAAAAATGAAAAATTAAAAATTAAAAATTAAAAATTAAAAATTAAAAATTAAAAATTAAAAATTAAAAATTAAAAATTAAAAATTAAAAATTAAAAATTAAAAATTAAAAATTAAAAATTAAAAATTAAAAATTAAAAATTAAAAATTAAAAATTAAAAATTAAAAATTAAAAATTAAAAATTAAAAATTAAAAATTAAAAATTAAAAATTAAAAATTAAAAATTAAAAATTAAAAATTAAAAATTAAAAATTAAAAATTAAAAATTAAAAATTAAAAATTAAAAATTAAAAATTAAAAATTAAAAATTAAAAATTAAAAATTAAAAATTAAAAATTAAAAATTAAAAATTAAAAATATAAAATTAAAAATTAAAAATTAAAAATAAAAAATAAAAAATTAAAACTAAAAAATTAAAAATTCAAAATTCAATATTCAAAATTCAAAATTCAAAATTCAAAATTCAAAATTCAAAATTCAAAATTCAAAATTCAAAATTCAAAATTCAAAATTCAAAATCCAAAATACAAAATTCAAAATTCAAAATTCAAAATTCAAAATTCAAAATTCAAAATTCAAAATTCAAAATTCAAAATTCAAAATTCAAAATTCAAAATTCAAAATTCAAAATTCAAAATTCAAAATTCAAAATTCAAAATTCAAAATTCAAAATTCAAAATTCAAAATTCAAAATTCAAAATTCAAAACTCAAAATTCAAAATTCAAAATTCAAAATTCACAATTCAAAATTCAAAATTCAAAATTCAAAATTCAAAATTCAAAATTCAAAATTCAAAATTCAAAATTCAAAATTCAAAATCCAAAATTCAAAATTCAAAATTCAAAATTCAAAATTCAAAATTCAAAACTCAAAATTCAAAATTAAAAATTTTAAATTCAAAATTCAAAATTCAAAATTAAAAATTCAAAATTAAAAATTAAAAATTAAAAATTAAAAATTAAAAATTAAAAATTAAAAATTAAAAATTAAAAATTAAAAATTAAAAAGTAAAAATTAAAAATTAAAAATAAAAATTAAAAATTAAAAATTAAAAATTAAAAATTAAAAATTAAAAATTAAAAATTAAAAATTAAAAATTAAAAATTAAAAATTAAAAATTAAAAATTAAAAATTAAAAATTAAAAATTAAAAATTAAAAATTAAAAATTAAAAATTAAAAATTAAAAATTAAAAATTAAAAATTAAAAATTAAAAATTAAAAATTAAAAATTAAAAATTAAAAATTAAAAATTAAAAATTAAAAATTAAAAATTAAAAATTAAAAATAAAAACTAAAAATTAAAAATTAAAAATTAAAATTTAAAAATTAAAAATTAAAAATTAAAAATTAAAAATTAAAAATTAAAAATTAAAAATTAAAAATTAAAAATTAAAAATTAAAAATTAAAAATTAAAAATTAAAAATTAAAAATTAAAAATTAAAAATTAAAAATTAAAAATTAAAAATAAAAAATTAAAAATTAAAAATTAAAAATTAAAAATTAAAAATTAAAAATTAAAAATTAAAAATTAAAAATTAAAAATTAAAAATTAATAATTAAAAATTAAAAATTATAAATTATAAATTAAAAATTAAAAATTAAAAATTAGAAATTAAAAATTAAAAGTTAAAAATAAAAATTAAAAATTAAAAATTAAAAATTAAAAATTAAAAATAAAAAATTAAAAATATAAAATTAAAAATTAAAAATTAAAAATTCAAAATTCAATATTCAAAATTCAAAATCCAAAATTCAAAATTCAAAATTAAAAATTCAAAATTCAAAATTCAAAATTCAAAATTAAAAATTCAAAATTCAAAAATTAAAAATTAAAAATTAAAATTTAAAAATTAAAAATTAAAAATTTAAAATTAAAAATGAAAAATTAAAAATTAAAAATTAAAAATTAAAAATTAAAAATTAAAAATTAAAAATTAAAAATTAAAAATTAAAAATTAAAAATTAAAAATTAAAAATTAAAAATTAAAAATTAAAAATTAAAAATTAAAAATTAAAAATTAAAAATTAAAAATTAAAAATTAAAAATTAAAAATTAAAAATTAAAAATTAAAAATTAAAAATTAAAAATTAAAAATTAAAAATTAAAAATTAAAAATTAAAAATTAAAAATTAAAAATTAAAAATTAAAAATTAAAAATTAAAAATTAAAAATTAAAAATTAAAAATTAAAAATTAAAATAACTAACCTAAAATTTAAAAATTAAAAATTAAAAATTAAAAATTAAAAATTAAAAATTAAAAAATAAAAATTAAAAATTAAAATTAAAAATTAAAAATTAAAATTAATAATTAAAAATTAAAAATTTAAAATTAAAAATTAATAATTAAAAATTAAAAATTAAAAATTAAATATTAAAAATTAAAAAGTAAAAATTAAAAATTAAAAATTAAAAATTAAAAATTAAAAATTAAAAATTAAAAATATAAAATTAAAAATTAAAAATTAAAAATTCAAAATTCAATATTCAAAATTCAAAATCCAAAATCCAAAATTCAAAATTCAAAATTAAAAATTAAAAATTAAAAATTCAAAATTCAAATTAAAAATTCAAAATTCAAAATTCAAAATTCAAAAATTAAAAATTAATAATTAAAAATTAAAAATTAAAAATGAAAAATTAAAAATTAAAAATTAAAAATTAAAAATGAAAAATTAAAAATTAAAAATCAAAAATTAAAAATTAAAAATTAAAAATTAAAAATTAAAAATTAAAAATTAAAAATTAAAAATTAAAAATTAAAAATTAAAAATTAAAAATTAAAAATTAAAAATTAAAAATTAAAAATTAAAAATTAAAAATTAAAAATTAAAAATTAAAAATTAAAAATTAAAAATTAAAAATTAAAAATTAAAAATTAAAAATTAAAAATTAAAAATTAAAAATTAAAAATTAAAAATTAAAAATTAAAAATTAAAAATTAAAAATTAAAAATAAAAAATTAAAAATTAAAAATTAAAATTAAAAAGTAAAAATTAAAAATTAAAAATTAAAAATTAAAAATTAAAATTTAAAAATTAAAAATTAAAAATTAAAAATTAAAAATTAAAAATTAAAAATTAAAAATTAAAAATTAAAAATTAAAATTTAAAAATTAAAAATTAAAAATTTAAAATTAAAAATTAAAAATTAAAAATTAAAAATTAAAAATTAAAAATTATTTTGTTGTTTTTGTTTTTTTGTT
>CAVMKG010000670.1:80000-84200 GCA_963682025.1 Cordilura impudica
AAATATTAAAAATTAAAAATTAAAAATTAAATATTAAAAATTAAAAAGTAAAAATTAAAAATTAAAAATTAAAAATTAAAAATTAAAAATATAAAATTAAAAATTAAAAATTCAAAATTCAATATTCAAAATTCAAAATCCAAAATCCAAAATTCAAAATTCAAAATTAAAAATTAAAAATTCAAAATTCAAAATTCAAAATTCAAAATTAAAAATTCAAAATTCAAAATTCAAAAATTAAAAATTAAAAATTAAAAATGAAAAATTAAAAATTAAAAATTAAAAATGAAAAATTAAAAATTAAAAATTAAAAATTAAAAATTAAAAATTAAAAATTAAAAATTAAAAATTAAAAATTAAAAATTAAAAATTAAAAATTAAAAATTAAAAATTAAAAATTAAAAATTAAAAATTAAAAATTAAAAATTAAAAATTAAAAATTAAAAATTAAAAATTAAAAATTAAAAATTAAAAATTAAAAATTAAAAATTAAAAATTAAAAATTAAAAATTAGAAATTAAAAATTAAAAATTAAAAGTTAAAAAATAAAAATTAAAAATTAAAAATTAAAAATTAAAAATTAAAAATTAAAAATTAAAAATTAAAAATTAAAAATTAAAAATTAAAAATTAAAAATTAAAAATTAAAAATTAAAAATAAAAAATAAAAAATTAAAACTAAAAAATTAAAAATTCAAAATTCAATATTCAAAATTCAAAATTCAAAATTCAAAATTCAAAATTCAAAATTCAAAATTCAAAATTCAAAATTCAAAATTCAAAATTCAAAATTCAAAATTCAAAATTCAAAATTCAAAATTTTAAAATTCAAAATTCAAAATTCAAAATTCAAAATTCAAAATTCAAAATTCAAAATTCAAAATTCAAAATTCAAAATTCAAAATTCAAAATTCAAAATTTTAAATTCAAAATTCAAAATCCAAAATCCAAAATTCAAAATTCAAAACTAAAAATTAAAAATTCAAAATTCAAAATTCAAAATTAAAAATTCAAAATTAAAAATTCAAAATTCAAAAATTAAAAATTAAAAATTAAAAATTAAAAATGAAAAATTAAAAATGAAAAATTAAAAATTAAAAATTAAAAATGAAAAATTAAAAATTAAAAATTAAAAATTAAAAATTAAAAATTAAAAATTAAAAACTAAAAATTAAAAATTAAAAATTAAAAATTAAAAATTAAAAATTAAAAATTAAAAATTAAAAATTAAAAATTAAAAATTAAAAATTAAAAATTTAAAATTAAAAATTAAAAATTAAAAATTAAAAATTAAAAATTAAAAATTAAAAATTAAAAATTAAAAATTAAAAATTAAAAATAAAAAATTAAAAATTAAAAATTAAAATTAAAAAGTAAAAATTAAAAATTAAAAATTAAAAATTAAAAATTAAAAATTAAAATTTAAAAATTAAAAATTAAAAATTAAAAATTAGAAATTAAAAATTAAAAATTAAAAATTAAAAATTAAAAATTAAAAATTAAAAATTAAAAATTAAAAATTAAAAATTAAAAATTAAAAATTAAAAATTAAAAATTAAAAATTAAAAATTAAAAATTAAAAATTAAAAATTAAAAATTAAAAATTAAAAATTAAAAATTAAAAATTAAAAATTAAAAATTAAAAATTAAAAATTAAAAATTAAAAATTAAAAATTAAAAATTAAAAATTAAAAATTAGAAATTAAAAATTAAAAGTTAAAAAATAAAAATTAAAAATTAAAAATTAAAAATTAAAAATTAAAAATTAAAAATTAAAAATTAAAAATTAAAAATTAAAAATTAAAAATTAAAAAATTAAAAATAAAAAATAAAAAATTAAAACTAAAAAATTAAAAATTCAAAATTCAATATTCAAAATTCAAAATTCAAAATTCAAAATTCAAAATTCAAAATTCAAAATTCAAAATCCAAAATACAAAATTCAAAATTCAAAATTCAAAATTCAAAATTCAAAATTCAAGATTCAAAATTCAAAATTCAAAATTCAAAATTCAAAATTCAAAATTCAAAATTCAAAATTCAAAATTCAAAATTCAAAATTCAAAATTCAAAATTTTAAATTCAAAATTCAAAATTCAAAATTCAAAATTAAAAATTCAAAATTAAAAATTCAAAATTCAAAAATTCAAATTCAAAATTCAAAATTCAAAATTAAAAATTAAAAATTAAAAATTAAAAATTAAAAATTAAAAATTAAAAATTAAAAATTAAAAATTAAAAATTAAAAATTAAAAATTAAAAATTAAAAATTATAAATTAAAAATTAAAAATTAGAAATTAAAAATTAAAAGTTAAAAAATAAAAATTAAAAATTAAAAATTAAAAATTAAAAATTAAAAATTAAAAATTAAAAATTAAAAATTAAAAATTAAAAATTAAAAATTAAAAATTAAAAATTAAAAATTAAAAATTAAAAATTAAAAATAAAAAATTAAAAATATAAAATTAAAAATTAAAAATTAAAAATTAAAAATTCAAAATTCAATATTCAAAATTCAAAATCCAAAATCCAAAATTCAAAATTCAAAATTAAAAATTAAAAATTCAAAATCCAAAAATTCAAAATTCAAAATTAAAAATTCAAAATTCAAAATTCAAAATTTAAAATTCAAAATTAAAAATTAAAAATTCAAAATTCAAAATTCAAAAATTAAAAATTAAAAATTAAAAATTAAAAATTAAAAATTAAAAATTAAAAATTAAAAATTAAAAATTAAAAATTAAAAATTAAAAATTGAAAATGAAAAATTAAAAATGAAAAATTAAAAATAAAAAATTAAAAATTAAAAATTAAAAATTAAAAATTAAAAATTAAAAATTAAAAATTAAAAATTAAAAATTAAAAATTAAAAATTAAAAATTAAAAATTAAAAATTAAAAATTAAAAATTCAAAATTAAAAATTAAAAATTAAAAATTAAAAATTAAAAATTAAAAATTAAAAATAAAAAATTAAAAATTAAAAATTAAAAATTAAAAATTAAAAATTAAAATTAAAAATTAATAATTAAAAATTAATAATTAAAAATTAAAAATTAAAAATTAAAAATTAAAAATTAAAAATTAAAAATTAAAAATTAAAAATTAAAAATTAAAAATTAATAATTAAAAATTAAAAATTAAAAATTAAAAATTAAAAATTAAAAATTAAAAAGTAAAAATTAAAAATTAAAAATTAAAAATTAAAAATTAAAAATTAAAAATTAAAATTTAAAAATTAAAAATTAAAAATTAAAAATTAAAAATTAAAAATTAAAAATTAAAAATTAAAAATTAAAAATTAAAAATTAAAAATTAAAAATTAAAAATTAAAAATTAAAAATTAAAAATTAAAAATTAAAAATTAAAAATTAAAAATTAAAAATTAAAAATTAAAAATTAAAAATTAAAAATTAAAAATTAAAAATTAAAAATTAAAAATTAAAAATTAAATATTAAAAATTAAAAATTAAAAATAAAAAATTAAAAATTAAAAATTAAAAATTAAAAATTAAAAATTAAAAATTAAAAATTAAAAATTAAAAATTAAAAATTAAAAATTAAAAATTAAAAATTAAAAATTAAAAATTAAAAATTAAAAATTAAAAATTAAAAATTAAAAATTAAAAATTAAAAATTAGAAATTAAAAATTAAAAGTTAAAAAATAAAAATTAAAAATTAAAAATTTAAAATTAAAAATTAAAAATTAAAAATTAAAAATTAAAAATAAAAAATAAAAAATTAAAACTAAAAAATTAAAAATTCAAAATTCAATATTCAAAATTCAAAATTCAAAATTCAAAATTCAAAATTCAAAATTCAAAATCCAAAATACAAAATTCAAAATTCAAAATTCAAAATTCAAAATTCAAAATTCAAAATTCAAAATTCAAAATTCAAAATTCAAAATTCAAAATACAAAATTCAAAATTCAAAATTCAAAATTCAAAATTCAAAATTCAAAATTCAAAATTTTAAATTCAAAATTCAAAATTCAAAATTCAAAATTCAAAATTCAAAATTAAAAATTCAAAATTAAAAAATTCAAAATTCAAAAATTCAAATTCAAAATTCAAAATTCAAAATTCAAAATTAAAAATTAAAAATTAAAAATTAAAAATTAAAAATTAAAAATTAAAAATTAAAAATTATAAATTAAAAATTAAAAATTCAAAATTCAAAATTCAAAATTCAAAATTCA
>CAVMKG010000671.1:5000-87500 GCA_963682025.1 Cordilura impudica
GGAGCCTATACCTTTTAATATCTTTATCTTTGGCCTCCGCAGCTTCCTCTGAAAGCTCTCCAATTGATACTATAGCGTCGTCAATTACTTCAGAAGCGTGCAGGAGGATCTTGTGTACTGAAGGTGGGAGATAGAACCAAGGGTATTTCTGTATAAGCCCTTTAGCAGTATCAAGCGCGAATTTTTTTAATTTATCAGTGTTTATTTTGTAGCCTGATGACATTGCTTGCAGTAGAGTTGCACATCTGGTTATGAGGTCTTCATAAACGCCAGTTATTACAGCAGCCAAACCAGGATTACTAAAAAATCGTCTTGCGGTGTTGCCGTCATTTGACGACCCACTTCCTCCTGGTTTAGGCTTGTCAACTAACAAACCCATCTCAGATCTAAACTTGCTTTGAATTTCTGTTTTTCTTTCCATAAATTTATTCTTTTCATCTTTTGACCTAATTTGCTATTTATTTATACCTATTCTATAAGCAACGTGAATGAAATACTCGAAAAAGCGAATATATGAATGTAAGGGTGACAACCCAACCCGGGTGGAGAGTATCGAAGATTCGGTACAGCCGAATATAACACTCTTACCTGTTTTTTCTCAATACTGTATTTAAATCGCCCTAAATTGATCCTGAATCGATTGGCGTTATAAAAGTTGCGGTGTTTTTGGTAGTCACAAATATCAATCCAAACTGTATGTATACTAATGTATTAAAATATGAGAATCAAATTATTTTATAAATTTCATCATTATTATTCAATCAAAAATACTTTAAAGTCGAAAGCTATAATGCCTTAAAGAAATTTGCATTATTACCATTATTTTATTAAAAATAATATTGGTAAATGACAACCCTCCTATGTAAAATATGAGTAAACATAGATTTCGATTAGGGTTTATTGAGATGTAAATTTTCTGCTGATTTGATGTGTTTAAAGCAGTCAATTTGACGCCATTTTTCTCCCAAAAATAAATTTTTATTTTATACAGTATAATATTGGTTTATTTGCAGACATAAATATGTCTTACAACGTAGGCTGTTTGGTAAATATCGCACTTACGCCTAACAAATAAAGTGAGACATTTATAAAATACAACCGTATATAATCAAATACTGTAGAGTGAAACAGAATTGATTTAAAAAACAAGAGCACAGATATCACTGATCACTTATATTTGAAATAGTAAAAAATTACCAAGAAAGTAATTTGGTGGTAAGATTTGAAAACATTTCATTTGTATATACCCCCTAACACGCTGCACAGTGTGGTGATTTCATAAAACTAATGGACAAAAATGGAGATATTGTTCGTAGATACCTGAAATATAGTACATATTCTTATGATTATATATTGAATTAATAACGGACATGATTACCTCCCATACAACCGACTGATGCTTAAAATTGATCAATTGTACAATCAACTTGTATGAAAACAACTAATAAAATTATATTCGGTCTGCTACCCTATACCATGAGTTTGAAAATTGGTCTTTGATATTAGAAATAAGCATATGCAGAAATGAAATAGGGCTCATCGTATGCCATATGGGGTTTAGATCGAAAAAAGATACGATTATAGCCATATTTAGTCATATATATAACATATATTTTTATTTTTAAAAAATACTTTTTCAAAAATATATGTTGCCATTCAGCATTCCTTAAAAATAAAAATGGACGAAGCTAGTGCAGGGTAAAAATTAATTTTTAAATAATATTATTTAAATAATATTAACTCTTATTAATTTTATCTATTAATTTAGTATTATATGTAAATTTTAAAATTTAGGTAAGAAAATTTTCTGAAAGAAGATTCTCTGAATTTCCCCCATCTTCGTAACCCTTTTCATTAAATCCATCTTTTTGTCTGTATATATAAAATTTTGTTTCTTTCGCTCAGAGCTTTTTTCATATGCCCTTTCGATTGGCAGTAGATTCCAAAGTAATTTAAAAATTTTTTAATTAATATCAAAAATGCTCATTCATTTACGCTTTTACGAGGGTTATTCGATATGTCACTGGATTCTCTTTGAAATGAAATGAGATCGCCGATTGATTTTGCTTTAGTTATTTTTTTATTTATTTTTTTAATATTTTTCTTCAAGTGACAAGAGACAGATGGCTACAAATGAAGGTATTTTGTGGGCCTATCTAACAGGTTCAATTTAACGCACAAATATATTTTTGACGTTTGAGCTTTTAAAACCATGAATGTTTAACAAAAACAAAATTATATTTGATAACCTCATTTTTGGATAGAAACCGATTTCGGCGACCCACAGTGGCTGAAAATTGGCCAAAATTCTGTAACTTTTGCATCAATCGAAATATTTTAGTAGTCCTTTTTGTAGTGGATAGATATTTAGTAGATCTTGCGACTGTTTTAATTTGATTAAAATTGATTGAGTATTTTTAAGAAATTCTAGGTCAAAGTTTTTTTTCATTTTTTTAACTTTTAGCATGAAATATGGGTTTTATTTATTAAAAAATGTCTTATTTGGATTTTAATATTAATTACAAGAATTTTTTGTTATAGTTAAATTTTTTTTAATGTTTACACTCAAAAAAAAAAATTTTACATTTACTACTGTAAAATTTTGCTATTACTACTGAAAAATTAAAAATTTTTTGCTGTCAAATTTGCAAATTTGTTTACACTCAAAGAATATTTCCACTTAAAAAAACGTTAGTAATATTATCAATAGTCTTGCTACTACTACAGAAAAATTTATAATTTTTTGCTGTAAAATTTGTTAATTTTTGTAAAATAAATCTGCTGAACATTAGCGCAATGATTCTAATTTTGATATGAAAATAAGGGTTTAGGTTTTACGTTTATTTTTTGAATCTTTCTTATTATTATAAAACATTTCATACATATGTGGGTAAAAAAACCTTTTAAAAACAAGTAAGAAAATTATGGTCGGTTTAGACCGACTATACGATACCCTATACCATGCGTTTAGTGACCCTATCTCTTAGGTCCAACTAATTGGATAAATAATTAATTTATTTTAATTTTTTTGGCTGCAGATATGAAAAAGTTCATATCGGATGATATATTTATCGAAATATCTTGACCATAATTGGTAGTCACTTCTATTTTGAAAAAATATATACAAACCAAATTTTTGATAGATTTAAGTGAAGATCGGGAAGCATCTCTATATGGGGCCTATGACTAAGAATTGTCCCATAGGGATTATTTTTGGACTACTGATTAATGGATGTAATAAACACATATAAACCCAATATGACTGAGATCTATATGAAAATTTGGATCTTATGGCAATTTATATCGATTTAATAGGGGTCATTTGTATGGGGACTAGGTCTGAACATGGTCCGATTCCCATCAATTTCAATAGCGTTCATCCTATGGCTGGTAAAGGCTTATATACCAAATTTCATCAAAATATATTCATATTTGCGACCTGTAGTTTGATTAAAAGGATTATATGGACACACAGACGGACGGACGGACGGATGGACATTGCTAAATCGGATCAGAAAGTGATTCTGAGTCGGTCGGTATACTTGTATTGTATACTTATAGGGCTGTTTAAAATACCGCAATTTGAAATTTTTTTGGGTAATTTCATTAAAATGAAAAAAGTGTTCTACCCGCGAATCGTCACGGGTGCAAAAGGTTTAAACAGGTCACTTTCACCTTTCTCTGGGTGGTATACGCTTCTTGTTCCCTTCTGTTCCTAGAAGTTCTATTCCACTAAAGTTGAAATTTGACACAAATATAGTAGTTTAATAAATATTTCAGAACACCCTAATATTAAACGGTATGGTAATGGCCACTTACAACAACTAAAGACTGCAATCCTACCAACTTTGTGAAGAAGACCGCAGGTTATTATCGATGATAACTTGCGAGTAGTAACCATTTATTTTTGATAAAAAAACAACCTTTTTCCGAAATTAAAAAACAGTTGAGTTTGACAGCATGCCACGCCCACAATTAGCAATAGTTTAATTTTTAAATTTTTTGGCTACATTAATTTGGATATATTAGCTATAAAATGGCGTTAAAATTTTAAAAAATTAGTGAGAAAAAACATTGGAATCTTGGCCAATAAAATCAAAATTTCAGCCACAGTGCGAACCCGTATCGATCTACGAAAAATTCTAAAGAGATTCTCAGAAATTTTTATTAGTGTTATAAGAGTTCATATTCAGTTTTTGGTGAAATGCCTTAATGGGTACTCACTATGTTTTCATTTTAAAGCACACATGTATGAAGCCAAAATGCATGGAAACATTTCATATTAATAAAAATTTCTTTTCCTAAAATACTTTATTGATAGTTAAGCTCAATATTTGCAAATCTCGCCTCCTATATGCACGCATATGATGTGTTTATGACGATATTACAAGTTGAGGCCTCCAAGGTGTTGTTTTGTTGCTTCAATAAGTAGTTTATTTTATATCCTTTCGATTTTTGCCTAACGAGGGTTTAAAAGGGAAAGTACATCCGTACGTCCTCAAAGTATGTCTATGATTTGATTTTTATATCGACCACATAGGAATTTATTTATAATAAAGCAAATGTTTGGAAAGGGTTAATAGGTTTTTTATTTGTATATTTTAGGTTTTTACCTTTTGTTGTTGTTGTTATTCGATTGTAACCTTTGTTATTGGCTTATTTTGTTGGCTGTGTGGATGCGTTAGTGAGTATATGAATTTTTTGTGTTAAGGGTCCTGAACTTTAATTTGATGTTATGTATGTTTGTTGTTTTTATTGTTATTGTTTTTATTGTTGTTGTTTATCGTCATTGTTTATGCGCTGTAAATTTTTGTAATAATATTATGCTGACATTTGCAATATTTAATTTTATAACCCGTTTTCTTTATATTCGGAAAATTCACACGTATTTACCTCTAAACACTTGTAATCATCTGTTTTGTCAATTTTATCGTTTTTTAGGGTCTCTTTAGAATTCAATCGTTTTAGATGCTTTAAATTTGCATAAAAATTATAAAAGTTTTTTTTGTTTGGTTTCATGCTAAAAGAAATACTCTTTTCAAAAGAAGTTTCCATTTGAATTGGTTTTTATGACCTTTAGAAAACTGATTATATGGTAGGGTTCATTTCACTTGGATTAACTTGAATAACTTTTGCATACTGACCTGTATTTTGTTTTTAACACTGTTAAATTGAAACAGGTGAATAAGAAGGGCAATAACTACACCGAACTCTTAAACCTAAACCTTATTCGGAAATACACTTTGGACTGATGAAAGTCCAAAGTGGCTTTCTCAATCAAACTTCACGGGTTTATAGATTTCGCCAATTAATTATTTTTATCATATTAGTAATACTGTTTTTGTTATCTGTCCACATTTTATGTCAGTAACTTCATTCGATCCATAGTGAAGCTCGTTATTGTACACAGAGAAAATATATTCATTGTGCATACCGAATTAATTGTCAAACGAATTTCGATTAAGTTGATAACTTAAATTCGAGTCGATTATGATCACAATGCTTTTGTCTAAAGAGTAATTATTTTATCACAATAGAAAATGGTTAACTGCTTACAACTGTTGTTGATACAGTCGAAAATACAGTTGTTAAGCTTTAGAAAAAGTTGGTCATCGAATTTATTTCCTATGTGTAAACAAGTAAAAGTGAATTAGGTCATTTGTTTTTACAAAGTTCCGCACATTCCACATTCCATGTGCGGAATTCAATTTCTGCTGCAGAAACATTTAGGATGTTGCAGAATGCCTACGGTAACCGGGCTGTGTCGAAAAAAATTTTCACAAGTTGAACAAAGCGTTGAAGAAAAAGGGAGCACTTGGAAATACATCAATTGATGAACGACACAGATTTGGTGCCGAAAAATTGCCGATTGACATTTAGTGATCATGCTGATACTATCGACATTTCAACAGGACTAGTCCATATCATTTTTTGGGCCTCAAACGCGTTACATCTCGACCAAACCCAAGGTTATGTTGACAGTTTTCTTAGATTATCGTGGTGCGGTCCATTATGAAAACCTTCGTCACTTAAAATTGCTAAAACGGAATATTTTTTGAGTGTTTTGCGTGAAGCTATTCGCAAAAAGTCCATAATTATGGGTAGTTAACTCCTGATTTTGCGTTACGATAATATACCATTTTACGATAGATAATATAATATAACGCGGATGATACAGTGGAAAAAATAAATCAAAATCTGCAAACTTCTTTCGATATTGTAGAAAAGTATACTATTGATTGGAACATGAGAATAAACATACAAAAATGTGAAACAATTTTATTTAGACCTCCAGTGGATAGATGTAATAATAATATAAAAAGAAATTGGAAATCGTTTGGTATTAAATCTAATCTTAATAACTGTTCAATATCAAATAAAGAAATTGTTAAATATTTAGGTGTATATCTAGACAAATTCTTATATATTAATAATCATGTAAATGAAATAATATTAAAAGCAAGAAATGCATTTTTTATATATAAAAATATATTTTATTCCAGATACATAAAACCAAGAATAACAAGTAAGAAAATTATAGTCGGTCTAGACCGACTATATGATACCCTATACCATGGTTTAGAGACCCTATCTTTCGGTCCAACTACTTCGATATAGAAAATAAGCATAAACCAAATTTGAGTGGCATTTTTATTAATTTTTTTGGCTGCAGATATGAAAAAGTTCATATCGGATGCTATATCTATAAAGGGAATAGGTCCAAAAATGGACCGATCCTGATCATGTTTGGTAAAGTCTCTTGTATTTTGCAAAAATATGTACAAACAAAATTTGAGAAGAATCAGTGCAATATTTTTGTTTTTTAATAGATTTAAGTGAAAATCGGGAAGCAGCTCTATATGGGGTCAAAGGCATAATTTTTTGACTACTCATTAGTGGATGTAATGAACGCATACAAACCCAATTTGAGTAAGATCTATATGACAATTTGGATCTTATGGCAATTTATGTCGATTTCATATGGGTAATTTGTATGGGGGCTAGGTCTGAACATGGACCGATTCTCACCAATTTCCATAGCGTTCATCCCATGGCCGATAAAAGCTTATATACCAAATTGCATCAAAATATATTCATATTTGCGACCTGCAGTTTGATTACAAGCTTTACATGGACACACAGACGGACGGACGGACGGACGGACGGACGGACATTGTTAAATCAACTCAGAAAGTGATTCTGATTCGATCGGTATAATTAAAGATGGGTCTAGGTCAAATATTTTTGGTTGTTACAAACAGCAGCACAAAGTCATTATACCCAAACCACATAGTGGTATAGGGTATAAAAATTATTATGTATCAATCTTTAATCAGGCCTATTATAACATATGCGTGTCCAATATGGTTTAATATTTCACCATCTTACATGGAGATTTGAAAGAAAATGTCTAAGGACATGTACTAAACTTTATAGAACGTCACAAAGTGAATATGTAAAATACGTATCTAATAAAAAACTCTACAGTGTTACAAACATAATAAGAATAGATAATTTTATAATACATTTAATAAGAAATAACATATTAAGATGTACATCTTGTAAAGAAAATAATTTAATATTGGCACCGTACTACACAAATGAAGATTATATAATTAATTCCTTAAAAAAAAGGGTTCGTTTCACCTGAGGCTTTTTGTTCCTCGATAAAATAAAGATGATCAAAAATAAAAATCGCACCCCAGTATTCTATCATATATATAGACGTGCCAATGTTAATGCAGTTAATTGCAATAATACAGCAAATATTGATTTCAGATACAGCACCAGTACATCTAATAAAGATCTTTACATTTCGCAAAGATCAAATGTTAGAAATTAATACATCTTTCTATTTTAACCCTTGACTTTTTTATACCCTTTTGCTATTTATTTATGTAAAGTTTTTATCAACATTTTTCACTACGAACAAACTATAAAATAAATGGAAATTATTTTTTAAAAGAAAATATATTATTAATACTAATAATACTAGAGAGCTCGGATTTGGGACTATGTATATATCTAATTAATATTATTATTGTTAAGCATTGTTTATTATAGTTAAGTATTAATAAAGAATTTGTGTAAATAAACGATAAAAAAAAATCTTACACTACATTGGTTTTGCGAAACCTATTTATACAATATTCGACTCATGTCATTCTACAACCACCGCATTCGCCTAATTTAGCACGGTATAATTTAATAATTTATTTAATTATTTCAAAAGATCGCTTCGAGGCCACCGCTGGGAATTGACTTTAACAACTGTTTCGAGCATCGGAAAAAGTGTTGTCATAAATGTATAGTATCGGAGAGGGATGTATTGGGTGAGTTTGGATGAAAAATTGAGATTTTTTGTTTTATGGCAAAATATACGTTTTCATTTTAACTATTGTATTTCAGAAAACATCAATCGTTTTAAGAAAGTGTTAATTGTATTTCAGAAAACATCAATTGATTTTCAGAAACTGTCAATTGCATTTCAAAAAATAATAAGAGGAGCACTACAGCTACAATAGAAAAACCCGAAGAGGAATCAGGAATGAAAACAAGATTTCGAAAAAACATGTTTATAGTTTACAAAAAATTTTACAAATGAAGTGGAATACTTAAAAAATATGTTTTTGCAAAGCGTTTAGTCTATTTTTCTGAAATTCAATTGATATATTTTCTGAAATACATTTGATAATTTCTGAAATACATTAAATTATTTCTACAATGTTCGATTCATAATTGATTTGTGTTTTAATGAAACACATTTTTTTATGCAGATGATTTGAAATTATATTCTGAGGTTGAATGTTTGAATAATGCCAGAAAATTACAAATGAATATTATTTATTTCATGTACACCAAATTAGTTAAAATAAAATTTGAATAAATGTATATATATTTCTTATTCACGTGCTCGTAGTCCATTACAAGTATCAAATAAATTTGGTTGTGATTATGTAAAGACTATAGCTGAAGTTGAAGATCTAAGAATTTTGTTCGATTCCAAGTTAACATATAATTCTCATTTAGATAAGTTAATACCTACCTAAGGCTTAAAAAATATACAATTTAGTGAATTTGCTGAACTCTGTACATTAAAATTGTTGTATTCATTGTTATGGTGATTTAGAACCCTCACAGTAAAACTCTCACTTTTTGTATAGAGAATATCTAAAAAAAAGTTGCTTAATTATTACCGCATCACAATTTTTTAATCCACAACCGTCACATGATGCATCTAGATATGAATAGTCTTGAAAAGAATACTAAGATTCAGTCTGTGTTAATAGTTTTTGAAGTAACTAACGAGAATATTGATTTTCCTACTCTGCTAGGAAAAATTCCTTTTATATTTCTTCGTCGTAATAACTTTTCCTATGCCACTTATCTTCGGGCAAATTATGATTTAAATAGTCCTCTAATAAGGACAGTATATGAATAGAATAAACCCAATTTAAAAATGTATTTGTATAAGATGTGAAATAATTTAATTAAATTTAAATCATAAATTACCACTTTCTATTCTTAATCCAAATAACCAGTTTACAATCCGTTAGAATCAGATTGAGTAATTAAATACCTTAAAGAAGTCAATTTTTTGAATGCATAATAAAAGAAAAAAAATGGCAATCTGAAGGTTTATTTGTTAACAAGTTAATAATTTAATAGTTTTAAACTTTGCCAGAGCGAGTATTATATAGGTGTAAGTATCTAACAAATCTAAGGATATATTTAATATAATTTTTCAGTATTTGGCTTAAATTTGATTGCACATATTCCCAGGATAATGACCACTCATAAAATTTTACGAAAACCTATTAAAATATGCAACAATTTCATTTTTTCAATACTGCATCATCATCAAATCATGAACACACAGGTACCGGTATACAGTGGCGTGCATAAATAATTCAATGATTGAAAAATTTCTTACATCGACCTTTTTAAAAAAAAAAATAATATGAGTCCGATCACAAGGGAGATGTGTAAACATCTAATAACACTAGTCAACAGTCAAAATGTACTCGGGATGCGATAATTTTTTCTGTGTATATAACCTTGACATGAGCTCGAAAAACGCAATAAAAAATTTTTTTTTCGTTTGGTTTTTTTTTTTTTTTTTTTTTTTTTAAATTTTAAAAATTTTTTTTTGGTTAATTTGTTTCGTCCGGCATAACTCGGGAACCACTAGCCCGATTTAATTGAATTAAATTGTAAAAAATTTAAAATTACAATTCCCTTAATCTGTTTATATATTGTTTTCCTATACAAGCAACAGTTTCCAAGTTAAAAATGAATATATAAAGGAAAAAACTTATTTTTGCCTAAAAATTTAAATTCGATTCCAATTGCTCATGCCGTTGACACCAAGGAAACATACGAAGTCATGGACAATCTACTAAAGTGCCTTAACTATGAGAAACACGATTGGAAAGTTTGTGCCGACCTTAAGGTTATCGGTATCCTTTGTGGATTACAAGGTGGATTCACAAAGTACTGTTGTTTTCTCTGCCTTTGGGACAGCCGCGATCGTCAACATCATTACACCAGGAGGAGTTGGACAGAAAGAGTTAACTTCATCCCCGGCAGCGACAACGTGAAATATACACCACTCATAAAAAAGGAAAATGTTTTTCTCCCACCTCTTCACATAAAGCTCGGACTCATAAAAAACTTCGTGAAAGCTATCAACAAAGATGGCGAAGCGTTCGCCTATTTAAAAACCATTTTTCCTCACCTTTCATCGGCAAAGATTAAGGAAGGCGTTTTCGACGGTCCGCAAATTAAAAAGTTGTTGCAAGACCAACAGTTTGAACACATTTTATCACCAAATGAAGCTGCAGCTTGGAACTCATTTCGGCAAATTGTTTCCGGATTTCTTGGAAACAACAAAAGCTCAAATTACAGAGAGATCGTCGAACAACTACTCCAAAATTATAAAAAAATTGGAGCAAATATGTCGCTTAAGATACATTTTCTACACTCGCACTTGGACTTCTTTCCGGACAACCTGGGCGATGTGAGTGACGAGCATGGTGAGCGTTTTCATCAGCAAATGAAAGAAATTGAGCACCGATACCAAGGATTTTGGAACGAAGCTATGATGGGGGACTATATCTGGTTCCTAATAAGAGAAACAGACCCACAACAATATAAAAGAAAGACAAAAGCACATAATTATTTTTAATTTGAAGGTTTTTATTTTTGTGTTTAGATATTTTTTTTTAAAACTTTTTTATAATTAATTAATGTTGATATCCTTAGGATAATTTCTTGTACATATATCGAATTGTTTTTTAATTTAAAGTCATATATTTTTGTCACCCAACAAATTTTAATTTTTTTTGTAATAAAAAAGAAAAAACCTTACCATAGACAAAGTTGTGCATATGTCGAGCAAATTTTTTAAATTCATACCTTTACTCAATTGCGAATAAAAGCGAAACGCGTGCATCGATTTTCATGATCTTTCTCTTATTTTGCTCATAGGTTATGTATCTTTACGTAAAAGTAATAAGATTTGAAATTTTTTTCATTTGGGATTTTTTATGGATTTTTAAAAAAAAAAAAATTTAAATTTTTAGGCAAAAATAAGTTTTTTCCTTTATATATTCATTTTTAACTTGGAAACTGTTGCTTGTATAGGAAAACAATATATAAACAGATTAAGGGAATTGTAATTTTAAATTTTTTACAATTTAATTCAATTAAATCGGGCTAGTGGTTCCCGAGTTATGCCGGACGAAACAAATTAACCAAAAAAAAATTTTTAAAATTTAAAAAAAAAAAAAAAAAAAAAAAACCAAACGAAAAAAAAATTTTTTATTGCGTTTTTCGAGCTCATGTCAAGGTTATCTACACAGAAAAAATTATCGCATCCGGAGTACATGAAATTTTTTTCATTTTGTTGAGTAGTGTAATTAAAGAAAACATCAACATCATATTTTCCAGTGCATAAAAATAAGTCGATTATGCTGTTTTCTGAAATTCAATTGATGTTTTCTGAAATGCAATTGATGTTTTCTGAAATTCAATTGATGTTTTCTGAAATACAATTAATGTTTTCAGTAATTCAAATGATGCTTTTTGAAATTCAATTGATGTTTTCTGAAATTCTATTTATAATTTCTGAAATTCAAATGATGTTTTCTGAAATACAATTGATGTTTTCTGAAACACAGTTGATGTTTTCTGAAATTCTATTGATGTTTTCTGAAATTCAAGTGATGTTTTCTGAAACTCGAATGATGTTTTCTGGAATTATATTAATGTTTTCTGAAATTCTATTTATGTTTTCTGAAATTCAAATGATGTTTTCTGAAATACAATTGATGTTTTCTGAAACACAGTTGATGTTTTCTGAAATTCTATTGATGTTTTCTGAAATTCAAGTGATGTTTTCTGAAACTCGAATGATGTTTTCTGGAATTATATTAATGTTTTCTGAAATTCTATTGATGTTTTCTGAAATTCAATTGATGTTTTCTGAAACTCGAAAGATGTTTTCTGAAATTATATTGATGTTTTCTGAAATTCTATTTATAATTTCTGAAATTCAAATGATGTTTTCTGAAATACAATTGATGTTTTCTGAAACACAGTTGATGTTTTCTGAAATTCTATTGATGTTTTCTGAAATTCAAGTGATGTTTTCTGAAACTCGAATGATGTTTTCTGGAATTATATTAATGTTTTCTGAAATTCTATTTATGTTTTCTGAAATTCAAATGATGTTTTCTGAAATACAATTGATGTTTTCTGAAACACAGTTGATGTTTTCTGAAATTCTATTGATGTTTTCTGAAATTCAAGTGATGTTTTCTGAAACTCGAATGATGTTTTCTGGAATTATATTAATGTTTTCTGAAATTCTATTGATGTTTTCTGAAATTCAATTGATGTTTTCTGAAACTCGAAAGATGTTTTCTGAAATTATATTGATGTTTTCTGAAATTCTATTTATAATTTCTGAAATTCAAATGATGTTTTCTGAAATTATATTGATGGTTTCTGAAATACAATTGATGTTTTCTGAAATACAATTGATGTTTTTTGAAAGACAATTGGAAAATGTTTAGAAAAGAACATATCATAATTTTTTCACAAATACAATCAGATAAAGTCACACCGATTTACACTTCAGCTCACACCGATGTGTTACGCTGTTTTTGCGATTGTATTGTGAAATAGAAATTTACTCCCCTGCGCGTATAGATGTTTACACATCAATAAATGTTATGAACATTTATATTTATTGCAATTCCATGGTTTAAATTCCTAACATATATTAAACATTAACTGTGTTCTTATTTTTGTACTTAATATATTTGAAATGTATTTGATAACTTGTGAAATACATTTGATAACTTCTGAAACACAATTGACTCTTTCCGAAAATCGATTGATATTTTTTGAAATGCAATTGATAGTTTCAGAAAATCGATTGATGTTGTTTGAAATGCAATTGATAGTTTCTGAAAATCAATTGATGTTTTCTAAAATACAATTAATAATTTCTTAAAATCAATTGATATTTTCCGGAATACAATCGGAAAAAGGTGTAGTTTAAATCAAAAGGTAATTCTGATCCCGTTACTACCAAACAGTTATATTATTTCTTCAATATATAAACACTAAAAATGCAGTACATTGTGTTGGTATTCTAAATATATATTGTGGCAAGTGTAACATGTCATTGATAACCACAATACTCTCATTTATATAAGGTCTAGGAACTTTAGCATTGACTAAGATGCACCTTCCAAAATGTATGAGTTATATTCGTATATAGATGGTATAAATAGTAAGGAGATCGGATGAAGAAACTTAGGAAATGGAAACCTTCACTAGAAAAAGAAAGTGTTTATCTCAAATGACATTACACTGAATTTTCCTGTGATATCGTCTTCGTCACTTAAGGAACTGTGTTTCGGCAGCAATTAAGATGTGACCAGTTATCACATTTCTACTTCGATAAATGTTACTGGTGAGTAATATGTCTACAGCAAGAGTAAAATGGGTGCAAGGATGCTTCCCTGGAGAACACCTGAAGAATCTTTCTGTTAAGTACGATTTAAACATCTGACAATATTGCTTCAGGAGAAGTAAATCTAACTTATGTAATTAGGGTTTGTGCCATACGTCATCAAAAGCTTTTGAAAAATAAAAAAAGCTAAACATATCTGTTTTATCTCTAAAGCTAGTTCAATAGAATGCTTAATATGATGAATTGGTTCAATTGTTGAATGCTTTTCTAGAAATCCAAATTGATGATTTGGTATTATGTTTCTACTTTGTAAAGTGAAGAGCTTTTCGAACAATTTACCAATAACTGGAAGCAGTGATATTGTTCGATATGAGCTAACTTCGGCCAGAGTCTTTCCTGGATTTGGAATCATTATAATTTCTGTAACTTTCCATGGACTCGCCACAAGTTTAAGCCGCATACAAGCATTAAAAATATATGAAAGTTTTACAGATGCTTTGTGAGGAAAGTGTTTTAGAAGATCGGTAACAATAAGATCAAAATCCGGACTTTTTTTATTTTAGGCTTGTAATTTCCCTTTTAACTTCCGTAGTTGTGAAGTAGGGGATGTGTTCTTCCTCACTGCAATTTACTTTTTCAAATTCTTGTGTATTATTTTGTTTAGAGTCAAAAACAGTTAGGAGATACTCTGAAAAGACACGAGCTTTTTCTATATTTGATTTAATAGCAGAAACTTGGGAGACAGGTCTTGTCAATAGACGTGTTGCTTTTCAAAGCGAGTCATAGGTTAATTGTTATATATAAATTTTTTAACTTTGAATTCTTTAATTTCTACGTGTTTGTATTATATTTTTTAATAATGTTTGTAGTCTATGATCAATGGCTTACTTCACATAGGCAATTTAAATCTTTTAATTTTATTCGTTTCGGATTTCGGATTTTATTCGGATTATTCAAGGAATTCATTTAACATCATAGATGCTGCGCTAGCGTCCTAATAAATGCAAAGATATGTGGTATCGTCGGAAAACCTGGATATCAGATGTAAGTGCTATATGTATCTGGAACACCTGCTTAAAATCGTCTTTGATAAGACATTTGTATTCAATTCGAAGACCCTCGTGCTATCTCTATCAATAGCTTGGATCACGTCTAGCAATCGTCTAGCAAGATGATTGGCAAAAGTGCTAATCGTATATAAAGATTATCTTTACTGATCTGTACTACGGTTCACTGCCCCATTTTGTTTGAGGAATCCAATTTGATGGATTGTATGATGATATTGGAGTAATTACAGTACTGGTCAATATTCACAAATGCTTGTCACTGTAATTATACAGTATATGTACACTGTTCATATACTTATAGTTACATATGTTCTATATCGATATCTACATCATTTGTATATGAATTTCATTGCATATATTTTACATTACCATACTTACATATGTAAGAGTGTATGTATGTGTTTTGTAAATCTAAAATCATAATTCATAGGTCTTTCGTATGTTACAATTTTATTGGATACATTTAAAATTGCAAACCAGATTGGATATTGCATGAGGACTTGGTTGAATACATATACACACGTATGTACTCATGTACATATATCTTGCAACATTTTGGAACCTGGCACATGTGTCGATCAAAAAAAAAAAAAATAATGGCATAACATAAAATATCGGGAAAAAAAGTAACAAATGTATGTGAATGTCCAACAGTAATATGTTTGTCCATTTTGCATGAAGAACCCATTTGATAACGAGTGAACATATTAATAATATTGCGCCATTATGAATATATCGAAAAGTATTTGAAAAAGATGCTCCTCTTGCACCTCTATGCATTTCTCTGGTATTTGATGGTATGCAATGCAATACAAAAAAAATATGAAATGATGTTATGCTCCAAAAAGTATGGCATTATTAGTGCAGTCAGCAAAACGAAATGGCTTATCATCTGTCATTTATGGCCGCTATACAATTGGACGTGTAGTCAAGGAATGGCGGTCGGTGTAAGCATTTACATTCATATTCATGCCACAGTGTTTCGGTGAGTGATGGTCAATAAATTTGGTATTTTAACAAAGCATGCACATATTGGTTATGAGAAACGTATCTATAATTCTCATATTTAAAACAAAACAAAAACTTGAAATAAAAGGGAAAAATGCAGATGACTAATGTATTCTTAAAAAAGAATAATATTGCAACTATTTGAAATGAATCTTCTACACTTAGAAGAAAAACAAGTTGCAATATATTGCCGTCTCTTTGTTTAGCTGCTTTTGTTACTTTAAATTACAAGTCTTCGTACAGAAAAAATAACAAAATGTGTTTTTAGTAAATAAATTTAAATAAAATTAAGTTAAAATTATGAGTTTTGTTAGGCGAACCAAACTAAGGCCCTGAATGAACACAGAATAAAGCGTAACCAAATTTAAAGAAAAACCACACAAAAAACTTATATTAATTTGTTGCCTGCAGAATGAAATCGCTCATATCGGATAAGAATTTTATATGGGGACTAGTTCGATCGTGACGATATATCTTATTTAAAAAACACATTTATAATATTTGTTTGCTTTTTGATAAATTTAAATGAATATCGGGGACCAATTTTAATTGGAGACTTCTTAGATAGACGAACAGACATTGTTTTATCTATTCAGAAAGTGATTATTAGTCGATCGGTAAAATAAAGACTCTACGGCAATCTACATTCCAATCTGTGTCATTTACTTCCCATTTTTCTGAATTTTGATATCACATCTTTTGCCGGTGAAAATTTTTTAATGTAACTGGAAAAAAATCAGTTTGCTTTTATTAAAAGACAATTTAATAATTACTTGTTGGTTTTGAGACCAAACCCTATTGAATTATTTCCCACTTGTTATAACTTTTGGATGTTTTTCTAAAGTCTAAACTATTCTTCCAAATAAGCACTGTACAGTTTTGACCCTGTATTTCTTTATATGAACTCTAAATAGAGAGAAAAAATCTGCAAAAGTCTGATGTTCCCTCATATATAGAGCAATAACTGCAAAAAATATCTTAAGCTACATGTGACAAGCAATTTCTGTTTTTAGAGTTAACACTTTAAATTACTACGTTGCAGTTAAAAAGTCGTTAACGACGTTTTTCATAAAAATAACTAAAACGATACCTTATACCATAGTTTAGAGATCCTATCTTTGGATCCAACTAATTGGATATAGGAAATAAGCATAAACCAAATTTGAGTGGCATTATTATTAATTTTTTTGGCTGCAGGTATGAAAAAGTTCATATATTTATATGGGACTAGGTCGAAATATGGACCGATCCTGACCATATTTGGTAAAGTCACTTATATTTTGAAAAAATATACACAAATTTTTGATAGATTTAAATGAAGATCGGGAAGCAGCTTTATATGGG
This sequence comes from Cordilura impudica, assembly GCA_963682025.1. Classification (NCBI taxonomy): domain Eukaryota; kingdom Metazoa; phylum Arthropoda; class Insecta; order Diptera; family Scathophagidae; genus Cordilura; species Cordilura impudica. Next base: position 22,407 of record CAVMKG010000671.1, read on the forward strand.
GCCTATGACTAAGTTTTGTCCTGTAGGGATTATTTTTGGACTACTAATTAATGGATATAATAAACACACACAAACCCGATTTGACTGAGATCTATATGACAGTTTGGATCTTATGGCAATTTATGTAGATTTCAAAAACTAATTGTTACTCAAACACAATAAATTTTTTAGTGATTTTTCTAATAACTGCCAATGAATAGTTATTTTAAAATTTCTCATAGTAAAATAACTACAATTACAGTAAAAAAAATACCTATTAGTATAAACTACACGAATGACGTAATGTTACATGTAGTTACCACAAACATTTTATGAGTGCAGCTAAAGAAATTTTAACGGTCGTTACATTGTTAATTTGTTTACATATTTGAGATAAATCCCAGAAAATGAAGAACCTTTTCCTATAGTTTTTTTTTAGTACTTAAGCTATTTTCGCGGTCGTGGCTCCATTTGAGGGCGAATACTGAATTAGATGCAACTGCGCTGCATGTTGAGTAGATCATTTATAGTTCAACTGGTCTGGGTTTTTATACCCTATACCACTATGTGGTCAGGGTATAATGACACTGTGCCGATGTTTGTAACTACCAAAAATATATGACCTAGACCCATCTTTTATTACACCGATTGACTCAGAATCACTTTTTTGATCCGTCCGTCCATCCGTCTGTGTGTTCATGTAAACTTTTTAATCTAACTACAGGTCGGAAATATGAATATATTTTAATGAAGTTAGGCATATAAGCTTCTATCGACCATATGTTGAACGCTATTGAAATTGTTGTAAATCTGTTCATGTTAAGACCTAGTCCCCATACATATGACCCCTATGAGATCGAATGAAATTGCCATAATATCAAAATTATGATATAGATCTCGGTTAAATTGGGTTTGCGTATGTTTATCACATGCAGTTATCAGTAGTCCAAATATAAAATCTATAGGACAATTCTTAAACATAGCCCCATATTAAGCTAATTCCCGATCTTCACTTAAATCTATTAAAAAACACAAATATTGCACAGATTTTTCTCAAATTTGGTTCGTATATGTTCTTGCAAAAAATAATTGACCTTACCAAATATGGTCCGGATCGGTCCATTTTTCGGCCTAGTCCCCATATAAATATATAATCCCATATACATTTTTTCATATCCGAAGGCAACAAAAAACATAGTTTATGTTTATTTTCTATATCTAAATAGTTGGGCCAACGAGATAGGGTCTTTAAACATATGGTCTAGACCGACTATAATTTTCTTACTTGTTTTTTTTTTTGCAGTTGGTCAAAGTTTTCCTTTTTGTGGTCGAAGGGAGCATGATAATAAATGAAAAAAACGTTGTAAGTTAATGTCTGAGAGAGAGAGTTATATTGTGGAATTTTATGGGGATCATTTTTGTGGAAGATTTTAACCCTCTAGCTCCTCTCTTTACGGATCAATTTGACTATGTTTTTTTTCGAGAAAATCAAAATAAAATCCGTTCAAAAATTACATTTAAGGGTTGAAATATTTTACGAAAATTTTTACTGAAAAATATCAGAGAGGGTCACCAAAGAGCTCTTTACACTTAACTAGCAATATTACACGCCAACTTATACTTATACTTATACAAAAAAAATGAAATGTAAACGAGGCATTATGAAAAACGGGCTTGGAGGGATGGCTTACTGTAAAATAGTTGGAATTTAATAATGCTCAACTGAAATAACTGTAGCTTTTCACCTCTCGCGTCAAGTCACATCTGACGTACATATCGCATACGATTTTTACTAAATTTAAAATAAAATATATAAAAAAAAAAAATCAATTGAGACTGACCATGGCATAGTCTGTATGCAATTGAACAGATTGGTTTTAGATATTCCCTACAAATGAAGAACCCTATTTTCTTTTTTTTTTTGGACTATGATTTTAATCTGAAGTTTAAATACCAAAAACTGGTATAAAGGCGGTACTGAAGAGGCATTTGAAATACAGGCACATGATAGAGGCCGATATAAAAGTTACATTTCCAAGAAAAAGGCACGCCATTCTGGAAAGTTATTTTTAAAAATCAGAAGACCTTTTATACTTTTGCAATATTGAAAAGCTTCTGCAATATCTAAAGCTTGCACTCGACTCTTCTGCTTGGCGACTATTTATAGATAGTCCAAAACACAGCTTAAAAACACAATGGAAATCAGCATCCAACAATGCCGGCTGCGTATTCCACAAAAAAGGAGGAAACATAGCAAATATTTCAAATTTTTTTATATAAAATATAAATGGGAAAAATTCGCAGACTTCAAAATAATTGCAATATTGACTGGAATGCGAACTCCTTATAATGATTGTGTATAGTACCGTGGAATACACATGGATCGTCGTCTAACGTGGAAGCAACATATATGTAAGTGCCAAAAGGCAACATTTAAACATGAAAAATTTAAAACTTTTCTGGTTACTCGGTCCAAAATCGCAACTTATGTAATGGTGCGGCGTTGGTGGAAGATCCGCTTCCGTTTCCCTGAGCCTTTGCTGGTCGCACGTGCTGGCGTAGGGGCCTAGCTCGCCGGATGGGTGGGGTCTTGCTCAGGCCCAGGGAAACCGCACTACAGATTTTCACGTGCGATTTAAAAAAACTGTCAAAACACGGACGCTAAATGGATGGATGGCCATACTTACCTTGGGATTGGGGACGAGGTGTTCTGCCCCTTTTTGCCCTCCCTACCATGTTACCTCGACTCCATCTCAATTGGAGGTAACCCACTAAATAATAAGAGTTTGGTTTGGTTTGGTTTTCTACATTGGGATATATAAATTTTTATTTACCCTTCATTTTAAGGGTTTTAATTTTAATTTTAAATTATTTTTCGTAACATTTTAATTTTTTTAGCCAATTTTTATTTTTAGCAAAATTTTAAGTTTAGCAAATTTTAATTTTATCTCAATTTGAATTTTAGCACTACAGAATAATAATAATATTTTAAATTAAATTTAGTTTTAATTTTAACTTTAACAAAAAATTTTTCTTTTTAAATATGGTACCATTTTGTAAATTCTCTTAAATTTCTATAGTGTTAAATTTAGGTTAATTTGCAATTTTAGCAAAATTTTGTTTTAGGAAAAATTTAGAAAAATTTTACCATTTTTTTTTACAAAATTTTCATTTCTAGCTAAATTGTATTTCTTATTATAATTTTTTAATTTTAGCTCAATTTTATTTTTATTTAGGAAAATTTTTAGTTTAATTTTATATTTAGCAAATTTCTTAATTTAGAAAATTTTTAGTTAAAATTTATGTTTAAATTTATATTTAGAAAAAATTTTGATTTATAATTAGAAAAATCTTTAGAAAATAATTTTAATTTATAGTTAGACAAATCTTAGGAAATTTTTTATTTAATTTAGATTTAAGAAAACATTTTAATTAGTGTCTTTTAATTACCGCCATATGGTTGTAGGTGGTGAGGATGAAGCTGCTGCCGCCAGACGCCGTGGTTGTGGGTCGCAATATGCAATTAAAAAAATCGGTCATAACTAATTCTGCATATGATTATTTAATGTTTTATTACCCAATTTGTTTTTGTAATCGGCTAAATGTATTCTTCTTTATTCTTATCACCATTAATTTTTTTATAGAGATTTTTTTTTATTATTTAACGCAGTATTGTTTTTTATGTTTAATTTACAATTAAACAATATTTATATATTCTTAATTGTACATTTTGATTTTTATTTCGTTTTCTTAAATTTAAAACGGTTTTTTTTTTTATACAACGTTTTTATCTGGAATTTTATTTTTTTATTCTTAAATCCATAATATTGTTTTTTTTTTTTTTTTTTTTTTTAACTTAAACATATGTATTTAGTTTTTTTCTTCTTTAATATTAAGTTGGTTACAGTGTTTATAAATTTTACTTTTAAACTTTCTTAAAATTTAACTTTATTTCACTACATTTTTAATTTTTAAGAGGGTTTTTCCTCAACCGTTCTTCACAATAAACCAAATTCAACTCCATTAATGTCACTAAATTTAATTTTACATTTCTTTAAACTTTCTTTCTTTCTTTAATTCTTTAATTCTTTAATTCTTAAACTTAATTTTTATTTTTTTTTTAAACTTAATTTAAAACTTAAATTTTTTAGAGGTTTTTCCTCAACCTTTATCTTTGCCGACTACATTTCAACTCCTCGTTTAATTTTCAATTCTTGTTAATCAAGCCAAATCTTCCTCATTCATTCCTCTGCAGATAAAAACCTGTTTATTAAACAAACAAAATCACCAGCAATTCAGTGAGAACATTCATATGCATTCATAATATTCTCTAGTATTTATAACACTCACACTCATATATGACTATGAGAGCAAGTGAGATCAATACAAGAAAATACGTGGTTTGACCAGCATGATTGCATATGAATGTGTTCATGATTTAATACAACACAATGAAGAGAAAAAAATGCCATCAACCTATTACCATATAGGGTGTTGTTTATATGTACATACTTGAACTTGAAAATAATTTCAAGATCAAGGTTATTATTTTTTCTTCTTTCTTATTCTGCCTGTACCAGAAATTCTTTTGCTACAGTGCAGAGCAAAAAAGATCACGGTCACACTAAATATTGTGAATAAATTAAGACTTTATAAAGCAGTTTTGAAATCTGTATGGACCTACGGCGTACAACTCTGGGGAACCGCAAGCATTAAGTAACTTCAACGATATCAATCCAAAACCCTAAGACTAATTGTTCACGCTCCATCGTTTACTACAATCGAAGCAATACATAACGACCTTAAGATTCAAACGGTTAAGGAAGTAATAAAAACTTTAAGTTAGAAATATTTGACTAGACTTAGCAACCATGTTAACCCTCTAGCTACTGCATTACTGGACGACTCAACTGAATTACTTAGACGAAAAGATTTTAGACCTTCCTTTTTGAAATTAAATATATGTTAACAATCAATTTTTATAACCTATACCACTATGTGGTTTATGTATAATGACTTTGTGCTGCTGATTGTAACTACCAAAAATATTTGACCTAGACCCATCTTTTATTATACCGATCGAATCAGAATCACTAATTGATTTGATTTAACGATGTCCGTCCGTCTGTCCGTCTGTGTGTCCATGTAAAATTTGTAATCAAACTGCAGGTCGCAAATATAAATATGTTTTGAAGAAATTTGGTATATAAGCTTTTATCAGCCATGGGATGAACGCTATTGAAATTGGTGAGAGTCGGTCCATGTTCAGACCTAGCCCCCAAACAAATGACCCCTATGAAATCGACATAAATTGCCATAAGATCCAAATAGTCATATAGATCTTACTCAAATTGGGTTGTACGCGTTTGTAACATCCATTAATGAGTAGTCCAAAAATTATCCCTATGGGCCAACTCTTAGTCATAGGCCCCATATAGAGATGCTTCCCGATCTTCACTTAAATCTATCAAAAAACAAAAATATTGCACTGATTCTTCTCAAATTTTGTTTGTATATATTTTTGCAAAATACAAGAGACTTTACCAAACATAGTCAGGATCGGTCCATTTTTGGGCCTAGTCCCCATCTAGATATAGCATCCGATATGAACTTTTTCATATCCGCAGCCAAAAAATTAATAAAAATCCCACTCAAATTTGCTTATTTTCTATGTCCAGTTAGTTGGGCCTATGAGATAGGGTCTCTAAACGCATGTTATAGTGTCGGTCTAGACCGACTATAATTTTCTTACTTGTTTTTGTTCTATCTTTGTATATTGTTTATATGTAAATACTGTAAGAATATTTCAATTTTGTTGGTTAAATATAAGTTAAATTTATGTTACAAATGTAAATATTTGAAATTTATTAGTAAATATAAATTTATTTATTTTCAAATTTTCTCGTAAAAAATACTGTAAACAGAAGATTTTCTGAAATTATATAGTTGTACTACATATGTTATTATTAGATTTTTATCAAACTTTCTTATTATCTTATGTATATAGATAGATTGCATTTAAATAAACAAACAAAAAAATTGTTTTCAAATACAAAAGAAGTAATCTAGACCCTACGAAATTTTTAGAAAACACTTTTTAATTTGAGCTGGAATTAAAATTTTTGTTTAATTAAATTACGTCTTACATATATACGTCTTTCGAGTTCGAATCAAGAAAATGAATGTTCCAGTATGGCTCTATACATTGCTGGAGCAAATTTCAAGCAGACATTGTAAAATTGTTGGTGTTTTCTAATATTCCTAATGAACTTTTAATTGGAGTTTTTTATGCGAACAAAAAAATAACGCGCTTAATATATCTGACATAATTGAATAAAGAAAGTGGATGTTTATCAACATTTTACTCCTCTATTCTAATGGCTCCTGCATATTAAGGCTTTGACTTGATACGGCAGCAGGTAGGTAAGTTTACAACTTAATGGACTTAAGGATCTGATATGTCTCATTTTATACATGTTTTATATATATCTGAAATATATATTTATATTCTTAATAAGTAACTGCAATTGTATAAAGCAAAATATATTAAACCATACACGAAAAGAACATTGGTTTTCTTTATGTGTAACCAAAATCAAAAATTTTCATTTCACTAAATAGTTGGTACAATACGAAAACCCCCTTGAGTTCTGTTGCGGTCATCATGTATTGTGTGTACGAATGAACTGTACTCTGTGTTCTTGTATTCGTCGTCATAAATTGTCGTTCCAATTATCTCATTTGTCGTTGATTACAATAATCTCTTGTTCCTGTTAATTTATTTCATAAATATGATCCCTTCATGGATCAAATCAATAACAAAAAAAAAATTAAAAACTTGAACAACAAATTTTCAGACAAATGACAACGTCAATACTCAAATACATTCGAACATCTGTATGTATATGTCATACACTACCGAGCAGTTGTTGGTTGGTCTCTGGAGTGTAATTTTGTTTGGAACTGAAACAAATAATATAAAATAAATAAATAATAAAAAAACAATCGTATGCTATTCATTCCCATATCAAAAAAATATCTAAATGTCTCACTGAAAATGCATTTATGTTTGGGAATGGTTGACAACAAAGCTAACAAACCTACAAATCAACCAGTAAACCGACCAACCCACGAACCAGTTAGCTATTCACTTGCAGATACTCAGATAGACAGACGGACGAGGTTCGTTACAATTACAATCTTATCATTTAAATACCAACAATCCATAATATCGGTTGTTGTGTAGTAGTAAGTAATTTTATTTATTAAAATATTTTGTTTGTGTTTTCATTCCTCATATCATCTTATATATATATTAAATTTTATAACTTATAAGTTGTACGAATGTGTTTTCATTAACTTTTCCTCAATAGTTGAAGTTTCTTGTTCATTTGATTATTTTATTTATATATTTTTTATTTTTATTTGAATTATATTGAAGTAATTTTTGTAGCATGTCTATAATTTGTCCGTAACTAATTGGATTTATTAAAATAAAATTTATTATGTTACGCTCACTTAATAATGAATTTATTTATGTTTATGTTTAACGAACGCAATTTGATTTTAATTCTGATTGTGACGATGGCTTCGGTGTTGATAGAGATATTAGTTTTGTTTAGTTTTCTATATTGGAATAATTTAACTAAAATTTAATTAATAAAAAAAAAATGGAGTTTAGATATTTTTATTTAGTCGAATCCGGGAAGTAATATTAAACACAACAAGTAAGAGTATTATATTCGGCTGTGCCGAGTCTTTGATACCCTCCACCAGTGTTCTAAATACAATGTCGTAACCAGGTTGTCAGCCCTTAATGATAAAAAAGGCTAGAGTTAAAATTATATCGGCTAGGTTTTAAAGATCGAGAATATATATATTTTATGGGGTCTGCAGAATTTATTTCGGTGAGTTATAGCAAACACAATAATTTTTAATCAAGTAATAATGTTTTATTTATATTTTTATTAATAGTTCTTCAGCTCAATCTAGGAGCTGAGTCTTTTACTGCTAAAATTATTATGACTACTTTTCATAAAATTTCCTTCTTATAATATATAATTCGACCTATATTAACAACAATGTGATACCTGCACTTGAGAAAGCATAAACACAAGTGTGACAGCGTAACAACAACATAGCTAATGCTCTCAACAACATAGCTAATGCTATGTTCACACGGACAGCAAGATTCGCGGTTCGCTCTCTCATTCACGGTTCGCGCCCGAATCATGGTTGAATCTACATAATTCGCCATTCAAAATTTTGAGAGCAAAACTACTTGGTTCAAAATTAACCTAGTTGTGAACCTAGAAACATTGAGTGTCATCTTCAAGTTTGAAAAGAAATTATAGCTAGTTTATCTGAACTAGCTGTCAAAAATATTTAAACAAAGAAACATTTAACAAACAAAAAGTATATATTTACATATATATATATATATTCAAATAAAAATGGAAAAAATGAAATAGTGAAACGTAAAGTGTAGAAGGATGTTATCAAATATTTGCACTAAAAATATAAACGTCAAAATAAAACAAGAACACTCGTCTGCACACCAAGCTTCACAATCATGCTTCAGAGAGCGAATCAAGTGGTTCATTTTGCCGTCTGAACATGCTATAACGAAACATTCATGCAATGTTTCGTCAACAATATTGATATTTGATATTTCCTCATTTGCAAATGTTGTACTGTATACTGTGTGGGTATTATACACCACACTACAAAAGTCGTGCTACGCTACACCCCCCTTTTTTATAAGAATGTTCATATAACAATTATGTTCTATGGACATTCATTTATTAATTTTACTGTTATTTTTTTTTTTTTTTTGTCAAGTGCAAGTTTCACATTTTACAGTAAATTTATTTTATTTTATTTACAATTATAGATTTATTTTATGAAGAAGAGAATTAAAGAAAATAATGCATATTGTTTATTTAATATTGTATAACTTAAGTCTATTCTTATGAACTATTTGTTGTTTATTTGTTTTCTTATCAACTATGGTTACATTATTTCTAAAATCTATTTTCTTAATTTTATTTGGCCCTTTATATGCCATCTCTAACTTATGTCCTGCATCATTTCTGACTAAGACTAAATATCCTATTTTAAAATTGTAATCTAATTTTGTTTTATCAAATTAATTTTTTGTTTTTATTTATATCTAATAGTTTTTTTACTCTATCTATTGCTACTTCTAACCTATATTTAATTTCCTTAGTATAATTATCTATATTATAAAGTGGTGCAACTATATCTACTTCACTAAATTATTTAAAATTGTTTGGAATTTTTCAAAAAATAAGTTCATAGGCAATAATCATGGACTGTAGGTGGTGTAGTGTTAAAACAGAACGTGAAATATTTGAGCTATTCATCCCAGTCGTCTTTATCTACTGATATGTAGTTTCGTACGTATTCGTTAAAAGTACTGTGACTTCTTTTTATCGTACCTAGTGTCTGGTGATGATGTGCTGTCGATGTGCGTTTATCTATCTTCAATAGGTTGCAAAGTTCTGTCAGTATTGAGTTCTTGTATTCTGTGCCCATATCCGAAATGAACGTCTTCATTGGACCGTATATAACCACAAAATTTTCAAATATCGCGTTTGCGATCGTCTTAGCTGATTTATCTTTTACTGGTATTGTTACCAAATATTTAGTTAAGTCACATATCATTGTGACTGCATATTCATTTCCATTAATTGACTTTGGAAATGGTCAAATTGTATCTACGTACAACGTATCAAAAGCCCTATTTGGTGTCTCCGTTATAGTCATTCGACTTTTTATATGTTTCTCCGTTTTAGTTAATTGACATTTATGACATGTTTTCACATATTTTGCAATGTCTTTTGTCATATTTTTCCAGTACACACAGAAAAAAGATTGGTTGGAATTCGGTTAAGACTAGAAAAATTTATTAAGGTAATAAGAATTTTTATTATAATTCTTCAATATTTAATAATACAATATATTTACTTTAATTACTACTGTATAAACACAATTCTTATGAAATAAAAGTATCTGCAACAACAAAAATAGTTCCATTTACTAATAAAATTCTTTATAAAAAATATTCAACTAATTTAATTGAGACAACCTTATAAATCCAAGAATTGCATACTTCAATCGCAAATATTGGCAACTGCAATTTCTTATTCGGTTATAACAACATATTTTAAACCAAAAATGTATTAACTGATATTGTAACAAATTATTGGTTACATTCCTTCAAATTAAATTTGTATTAAGAATTATTTTTCGGTTATAACAAAAGAAACCAAAACTATTAAACTATTTTGGTATTTCTAACTAACAGAAATTTGCATAAATAAAATTCTGTTGTAAATACCGAATAAATATAAAAATATGTTTAGTCATACTGAATTTTCGAATTCAATTGTCATTTTTTAAAACAAAATGTAAAAAACAACTTTTGAATATTATATGAACATTTAAATTTTCAAATCAGTATCACAACGTTTACAAAAACTTCAATGTAATTTATGTATACAAAAAAATGGATCATAGAAGTATGTAAATTAAATACGAAACCTGAAAGTGTATTATGACATTTATGCTTATGGTTTAGAAAAACAATCTGCCATTCAACTGCGCACTACCAATAGTCGTGTTAAAGATACAGAGATATGGTCTGAACTCTGTGGAATACCTGTAAGAGTTATTTATTATCATATTACAATAAATCAATACGTCCAGGATTTGATTTCAGCAACAACTCCTGACTTGTCAACGCATATATGATAGTTCGTTTCCACGCCTGTGTTGAAGGAAAAAATATTTCTGAGGACGTACGTAACCAGGAAGCTGGTCGTCACGATGTGGTCACCTTATCAAACCTTATTTAGAAATGACTAAACGCATGTCTATACACACGAACAATATGAAATGTTTCGTTTTGGATGAGGTCGATCAAATTTTTGTGATTTCACCAAAGACCAAAAATATATCGCGATGTATTGGAACACAATGTGTTTCATCCAATCAATTCTTTTTTGTAACAGAATGTCGATCAATTCACTTAAGAGCAAGTTACATATATGTGATCATAATATGTGTTTGTTGCATTTATTTTACTCTGTGGTCAAGTTGAGTTTCTTAAAAAAAAATTTTTTCCCAATTAATACCAACTTATTATTTCAGGAAATTTTGCAGACAATATGCCGATATATTATAATTTTTAGTGGAACAGAAAAATATTTTTCTCAAAATTGTAAAATGTATAAAGTATGTATGGACTACCTAAAGATTAATGATTACTATTTTATTGCAAGCTATTGTCTTATATCGCTTAAATAAAAATAAATTATTAATAAAAATTATTAATAAAAGTTATTATTAAAAAAGTGTTTTAAATATTTTATATCAGCAAAAACATAGATAAATGGTAAATAAAATTAATAAATCCATTCATTGTACCAACTATATACCACAGTTCTAAAAATCGAATTTATATTTATATACAATTGCCCTTACCATTCTACGTTTATATAGATTATATAATTCAGTTATCAAAAAAGAATATTGTGATAGTACATGGGACTACAAAAATTCGGTTGGCAACAAATTTGGTTGCGACAACGAATCCGTTTTCTGTGTGTAATAATATCACCTGATCTTCTCAGTGGTTCCATATATCCCACAATGTCCTCCTTCTATAGGATCATCATGGTATTTCAGCATTATCTCACGTATTGCCTTTGCATTCGTGTTATCAATTTGAGTTACTTCGTTTAATAGCGCTATTCTGATTTTATTCAGTATTTTATTGCCCATATTCTCAAATTCACTTATCGAGACAAATTCGAAAATCCTCTCTAATATTTAGTTTACAGGTTATTCGTTCTAGCCTAGGGAAAAATTGTCCTAAGTCAATATTCCCTTTAGTAAACAAATCATCTATTCTAGCTAGCGTATATGGATTTTCCATTTTTGATGTAACATCTGTTGGGTAAAATCTTTAATTTATAATATCTTTCGACGTCTATATTATTCAATGGTATATATACCTTGGGCTCACTATTGTTATTAATATTTTGTCATCGATCTTGTCGTGACCCTTAAAACGACCCCTTGTCGTTGATATATTTTAAGTCATTTATTGTTATACGCGACAGTGCGTCGCCAGTATAATTATCTTTTCCCCTGAGATATTTTAATGTCAAATCATATTCCTCCAGATCGAGTCTCATTCTCGTTAGGTTAGAACTTGGATCTTTCATGGAGAACAGGTATGAAAGTGGTCTATGGTCGGTTCGGACCAAAAAATGTTTTCCATATATATATGGCCTGAAATGTGTGACAGCCCAGTGTATGGCAGTTAATTCCTGTTCAATGGTCGATTTTTTGCATTCACCTTTAGTAAAAGTTTTAGATGCATAGGCCACAGGTAGGTGTCTACCTTCATGTTCCTGTGTTAAAACAGCACAGCAAGCATGCTTACTCGCATCTGTTGTTATGCAAAATTCCTTCGTAAAGTCTGGGTACTGAAGCAATGTTGGGCTCATTAATGCATTATTTAGGAATTTAAACGCGCACTCACAATCTTTTGTCCACTCGAATGGTATTCCCTTTTTGGATAACTTTGTAAGGTATCTGGAATATTCAGAGAAGTTTATAATAAATTGTTGGTAATAGTTGCAAAACGCGATAAACCTTCGCGCGCTATCAGCGTCCGTAGACGTCGCGTAATTTTCGATCACCGAATATTTACTATCATCCGGTAATATTCCTCTATCAGTACATTTGTGGCCAAGGAGGGTTATCTCTCTCACAAAGAATGAACATTTTTGGACATCAAGTCCAAACAAGAAAAATATTTTGCTCGACCCAGTTGGTCTAGAATATCGTCTATTCTAGGCAATGGGAATTTATCTGATATTAGTTTTTTATTTATCTGCCTATATCACCAAACCCCATCTTTTTTCATCTGATCCGGGAAGTGATTTCTTCGGTACCACCAGAATTGGGCTATTGTATTCCGAAAATGATGGTTCGATTATCTTGTCATCTATTAGTTTTTCAACCTGTCTGTTTATTTCCTCCTTATGAGATTCTGGTATGCGATAATTTTTAATGTACGTTGGTTGATTATCTTTTACTCTCAGTTTTTGTTTATAGAAATTGTTGGTAGTAATTGTTTCAGTCCCTAAGCCAAAAATATCATTGTACTCCAAACAAAACTTAGTTAAAATTGTCCTAAACCGTTCAAGAAAGTTTACCTTCAAAACGTTTTTGTTTTACTATGGTTTTTGTTTTACTATTTCATAGTCAGACCTTTTCTCGCTTTTTATGTTATTTTACTTAATTGTTACTATTTTATGTGTGGTATTTAAAAAACGAACCAATTCGTTACTTGAATTTACCAGTGTATTTGGTACAAAGACGCCTGGTACGTCTTTTTGATTTGGTATTAGTACTTCGTCTTCAAGCTCCGGAAACCTGATTTGACGAATCACTTCTGACCTTGGTGGGAGTGTTATTCCATTGAAGTCGGTCGTAAGTGGAATTTCTGTTACATGCGACAGATTTGGTGGTCATAGTACGAGGTAATAATGGTCCCCATTGAAATCCAGTATACATTTATACTTAAAAAATCCATTCCAAGGACACCGTCGCAAGGTATTGGAAAATTATTTTGCACTACTTGGAAATCATGTGGTATCAAGAAACCTCTAAATTTTAGGTCAATAAATACGTTACCTATTGAACGGATTTTACCGTGTCCTATTCCACTCAATGTGGTTGTTCTGTTTCTGTTAATTTGTGTTTGATAAAAATGTTTAGTATTTATAACGGAAATGTCTGCTCCTGAATCTGCCAACAGTGTTACCGTGTTGTTCGTGTCGTTAATTTTTGTATTAACATAAAAACTTAAGCTGAGGTTGAGGTTGTATATGTAGTTAGTATTGTTATTATGATATATCTCAGAGGAATTTTGCAGTTTTCCGAATCATTTTCATGTGACTCTGCTGACCTCTGTTATGAATAGGTCTTTGTTGGGGTCTGCCGTTGTTACTGTTATTACTATTATTGCGTGGGTAATTGTACCTTCCACGGTATTGACTGTAGTTATTATTTCGGTTAAGCTTCTGCCCGAAATATAATACGGCATTTTGTTGCCCTGTTGCTTCAGTGCAACTGTTTATGAATTTGCCAACGGCCTCATTCATGTTACTGAATTGGCCCGCTTCCATGAAAAGTCTAACTTTACCAATGGGGCAATTTTTGGTTAGTGCCTTTACTGCAACCTGTGTTGAATATTTACATGCCAATTCGCATGGCAAACCATCCTATAAATAGGCATTTTCTAATGATTTTGTTAAATTCCCTATTTCACTGCAATAATTATTTGCAGTTTTATTGTTTTGTCGGGTATTCACTATTTTCGCTGTCAATACCTCAACTGACTCGCCCTTTACCGAGTTTTTTAGTTTATGTATTATCTCAGTAATGATTTGTTCATTACCTATTAAATTTCTTGCACTTTCCTTTTACTTTGTTTTTATTAAACAGACTCCGATAGACTCGTGGTTTTCTTTGATGGATTCTATTAACTGTAATGAGTCTATAAAGGAACGTATATTTTCTGGTTTTCCATCAAATTCTATGATCAGCTTTGAAGCTGTGTTCAGAAAGTCAACGACTGTTTGTGTCATTTTTACTTCTGTACTTTCCAAAGAGGTTCCAACAGTCTCTGAATTTTCAGTTTCTACTAAGCGTTTTACCTCTTCGTGTAGTGTATCTGGTAATTTTACCTTAACACCCTTCTTTGACGATATAATCAGGATTTTAGTCTTGACTACTTTTCCTATGTGGTGTCGTTAGTCTGTTATAGTTTGCATTTAGCAAAACCCTGATTTGTTCTAACTTTTCGCATAAGATCCTAATATGTTTTATTATTGTTTCCTCTTTTGTACTCCTATCTATATTTAAACATTTATAAGATTTGTCAAACTCCTCTTTGATTAGTCTCACCTTCTGATTATTTCTTGCCAATCCATGGGAAAATTATTTAAATTTTGTTTAAGTCATTGGCCCTGCTCAAATATTTATTTTTGAGTTTCTTGGTGTTTAAGGCATAAATATGTAATGGAAAATTTAAGCTAATGAATACGGTTAGTATTATTAAACAACACTCAATTAGTTTTAAGTCGATTGAGTCTTCTTTTATTTCTACCTCGTTAATAACATTTGCATTGGGATGCTTTATTTTTGACTGACGATCTCCCATTTTCCTTCGCTATTTATATTATTAAAAAAAAATGTTTTCTTATTTTATTGTTTATTTCTATATAAATATTTTTCTGACTGCCACAATGCTCTAACGGATTCTTCTATGCGTGGCTTGCTAATTATATCTTCCCTAGTAGCGGTTCCTGGCATGCCTATCAGTTTCCAACATTTGGCTAAACATACTAATTTTTCTCTATTCGTAATTCTTTATTATTTTTATCCATAGCTTATATTATTTTACATGCATCAGTTTTATTTCATGCATATATTTAGTTTATAAAATATAAAATATTTCATTTTATTTTAATTTCTGTTTTTTATACCCTATACCTATACCATGTGGTTTGGGTATAATGACTTTGTGCTGCTGTTTGTAGCTACCAAAAATATTTGACTTAGACCCATCTTTTATTATACCGATCGAATCAGAATCACTAACTGATTCGATTTAACGATGTCCGTCCGTCCGTCCGTCCGTCTGTATGTCCATGTAAACCTTGTAATCAAACTGCAGGTCGCAACTATGAATATATTTTGATGAAATTTGGTATATAAGCTTTTATCGGCCATAGCATGAACGATAATTGGTGAGAATCGGTTCATGTTCAGACCTAGCCCCCACATAAATGACCCCTGTGAAATCGACATAAATTGCCATAAGATCCAAATTGTCATATAGATCTTACTCAAATTTGGGTTGTATGCGTTTCTTACATCCATTAATGAGTAGTCCAAAAATGATCCCTATGGGACAACTCTTAGTCATAAGGCCCGTATAGAGCTGCTTCCCGATCTTCACTTAAATCTATCAAAAAACAAAAATATTGCACTGTTTCTTCTCAAATTTTGTTTGTATATATTTTTGCAAAATACAAGAGACTTTCCCAAACTTAGTCAGGATCGGTCAATTTTTGGGC
Organism: Cordilura impudica; assembly: GCA_963682025.1. Taxonomy (NCBI): domain Eukaryota; kingdom Metazoa; phylum Arthropoda; class Insecta; order Diptera; family Scathophagidae; genus Cordilura; species Cordilura impudica. The sequence continues at coordinate 38,570 of CAVMKG010000671.1, forward strand.
CTAGTCCCCACATAGATATAGCATCCGATATGAACTTTTTCATATCTGCAGCCAAAAAAATTAATAAAAATCCCACTCAAATTTGGTTTATGCTTATTTTCTATGTCCAGTTAGTTGGGCTTATGAGATAGGGTCTCTAAACGCATGGTATAGGGTATCATATAGTCGGTCTAGACCGACTTTAATTTTCTTACTTAAATTAAATATAAGCTTTTCCAACAGAACAAATTACTGTTTTTCTTTTCTATTTGAAATTGTTTTTTTTATTTATTTATTTATTTGCCAAGAGCGGTTAACGCTTTCCAGCCTACGGGTGCATAGCGGAATGCTCCACTTTTTTTTTTTAGTAAAACTAGGATGAACTACCTGTTCGTTGTTTTATTAGGGGTATATTGATGTGTATAGTGCTATATACCAGGGGTTTTCTTCCTTCGTTTTCTGCTGGCCCGTCCTTCTTCTGCACTCTTCTATGGAGATAGGTTTTGGCATTTCCGCCATTGATTTTTAAGCTCCACTGTCTTTAGGCCAGACAGTATCTTAATCCAGCGCAACTGATGGATCGTTGTGGCTAATCCACCAGGACAACATTATTATGTGATTTTTTTTTTGTATTATTCCCAGAATTGCTCAATTTGAGAGCATAATCCTTGTATTTTTTCTACAATGCTCATTTAAGGAGCAATGGCAGCATCGCCATATAGCAAACAACACTCAAACAATATACATATGTATATATACACAATATATTTTTAGTTATATATTAGTATTTTATTATAATTTTATTTATTGGTTCTTAAGCTCAATCTATGAGCTGAGTCTTTTTATGCTAAAATTATTATTGATTGATTTTATAAAAATGTTCTTCTTTATATATAAATATTTCAACCTATGTGATACCTGCACTTGGGTCAGCATAAACATAAGTGTGCCAGCGTAACAACAACCTACAACAACAACATACACATTCATACAATGTTTCGTAAATGCAGTGGTCAACAATATTGATATATGTTACTTCCGCATTTGCAAATATTGTACTGTATACTGTGTGGGTATTATACAGCATACTACAAAAGTCGTGTTACGCTACAATACGATACCCTATACCATGGTTTAGAGATCCTATCCCTTCGGTTCAACTAATTCGATATAGAAAATAAGCATAAACCAAATTTGAGTGCCATTATTATTAATTTTTTAGCTGCAGATATGAAAAAGCTCATATCGGACGCTATATTTATATGGGGACTAGATCGAAACATGGACTGATCCTGACCATATTTGGTAAAGTCACTTTGAAAAAATATATACCAATTTGAGAAAAATCTGTGCAATATTTTTGTTTTTTGATAGATTTAAGTGAAGATCGCGAAGCAACTCTATATGGGGCCTATGACTAAGAATTGTCCTATTAGGATCATTTTTGGACTACTGCTTAATGGATATAATAAACACATATAAACCCAATTTGACTGAGATCTATATGATAATTTGGATCTTATGGCAATTTATTGTCCTATTAGGATCATTTTTGTACTACTGATTAATGGATATAATAACAGGGGTCATTTGTATGGGGACTAGGTCTGAATGTGGAATTTCACCAATTTCAATAGCGTTCATCCTATGGCCGATAAAAGCTTGTATCCCAAATTTTATTAAAATATATTCATATTTGCAATTTGTAGTTTGATTACAAGGTTTACATGGACACACAGACGGACGGACAGACTGACGGACGTACGTACATCGCTAAATCGACTCAGAAAGTGATTCTAATCAATAATAAATGACAAATATATTAAATAATTGATCTAAAATTATAAATATCATATCATCTAATTTGTGATCTCTCCTATGAAAATTTTCTTGATTCTTAACTTTTTCTAGTTGGTTTTAACGCGTTCTTTCAATAGAAATAATCCTTTGCAAATTGATTCAACATTACACACCACCGAAAATGCCACACCACAAATATCTCCATCAGAAACATCAACACCAATTCAGAGTTCTCCAAATTACAATTACAAATGCATCAAACATCTTGTAGTGATAAAAGTATTGAAGAAGAACTTCATCTTGCTGATAAAATTTACGAAGTAACAAACAAATATCAAAATTATTCCGAAACTTCCAGTATCAATCCAAAACCTATGGAACACAACACAACACTGACACAATTAACAGCAACTCTTTTTGAAATTTTAAATAAACTTTCATTAGATATAGCAGATATTAAAACAAGATCAAGATCTCAAGAACGGAATCCAAAAAGTCACAGAAGATATTCAAAACAGAGATTTTCTAATTCGCGTGTTAATGATATATGTTGGTATCATAGGAAATTGAATAAAAAACCTATTAAAGGCCCCAAACCTTGTAGTTCTATGAATTCTGACAATAACACACAATTTTTAACTAAAATTTAAAATAGGAAATTCCATTATGACGGTGAGAGATGATGGAAATAAAATCAAACCTGCTCACCGTCTTTTCATTTTTGATAAATCCAATAATTTGAATTTTCTTATAGATACTGGTGCAGTAGTCTCCGTTGTACCACCTTAAAAATTCAAACACTTCAAAAGAAACTCTGACATTAATTTAACTGCTGCAAATGGCTCATCCATAGAAACTTTTGGTTCAAAACTTCTCAAAATTAATTTATTAATTCATTAGTGCAAATTTTTTAGAAAAATTTGGCATCATGTAGATATTAAAAACAAACTAATTACTGATCAGAAAACAAATACACAAACCTTCTTAAAAAATTTAGTTCTCTTATATCAGAACCTGATTTCCATTGGCGTAGATAGGGGAGGGCTGGGGTGGGCAAAGCCCACCTCAGACTCGCTTTTGCCCACCCCAGACTTTTTCCCTTATTTTTATACCCTATACCACTATGTGGTTTGGGTATAATGACTTTGTGCTGCTGTTTGTAACAACCAAAAATATTTGACCTACACCCATCTTTAATTATACCGATCGAATCAGAATCACTATCTTATTCGATTTAACGATGTCCGTCCGTCCGTCCGTCTGTGTGTCCATGTAAAGCTTGTAATCAAACTGCAGGTCGCAATTATGAATATATTTGGTGAGAATCGGTCCATGTTCAGACCTAGCCCCCATACAAATGACCCCTATGAAATCAACATAAATTGCCATAAGATCCAAATTATCATAGAAATCTTAGTCAAATTGGGTTTGCATGTGTTTATTACATCCATTAATCAGTAGTCCAAAAATGATCCCTATGGGACAACTCTTAGTCATAGTCCCCATATAGAGCTGCTTCCCGATCTTCACTTAAATCTATCAAAAAAGAAAAATATTACACTGATTCTTCTCAAATTTTGTTTGTATATTTTTTTGCAAAATAAAAGAGACCTTACCAAACATGGTCAGGATCGGTCCATTTTTGGGCCTAGTCCCCATATAGATAGAGCATCCGGTATGAACTTTTTCATATCTGCAGCCGAAAAAATAAAAATCCCACTCAAATTTGGTTTATGCCTATTTTCTATATCCAGTTAGTTGGGCCTGAGAGGTAGGGTCTCTAAACGCATGGTATAGGGTGTCATATAGTCGGTCTAGACCGACTATAATTTTCTTACTTGTTTAATTGCTGTTTTTGTTCGGAATTTTTTTGCAAGTGTGTTGATATTTTTCAATAGCCGATTTAATATTCCTTAACACATTTTTTTTTACATAAGTTTTTACTTTGTACATTTTACGAAACTACTTCTCAGTGTATACAACATAATAAGCATCATATTATGGTGATTGCCATTTATAAGAAAATAAGAAGATAAAAACAAAGTAAACAAAACAAATAAATTCTACCGGTCTTGATTCAAAATTTGCAATTTTTGGAAAATAACCTTCTTCAGAACATAGAGGCCAAAACGAAACAATTTGTCATAACTGGATATGAAAATTGGAAAAAGCTGAGTGATTCTTTAAAGAAACATAATCAATCTGCAAAAAATATCCAGTGCCTTCAAGGCTATAAAATGTTCAAAAGCTCACTTACTGAAAACATACACGATAAAGTTTTACAGCACCATTCTAAACAAATAGATGAAAATCGTGAGTATCTCAAAAAAATTATATATATTATATTGCTTTTAGTGCGTCAAAGTCTTGCTCTACGAGGTCATAGAGAAGATTATATTTCAAGACACAAAGGAAACTGTTTAGAAATAGCAGAGCATTTTGCCAAATACGATCCTACTTTTAAACAAAATTTAAATAAACTAAAAAATTATTGTAGTCGCACAATTCAAAACGAAATAATCAAAATTTGTGCAAATTTAGTAATTAATACTATAACGGATGGTGGACGAAGCAAGATGTTATAAAGAAGAACAATTATCAATAACAATCAGATTCGCTAAAAATTTGGAAGTCGAAGAAAGATTTCTTGGATTTGTAGATTGTTCGGTTCCCTGGAAACATAAATCGTAGAGTTTTTGGAATCTAAAAATTTAAAAAACATCCCAATAGTTGGCCAATCCTACGACGGAGCAAACGTAATGTCCGGTTTTAAAAACGGTTTACAAGCTAAAATAGCCCACAGGCTAAACTTAGTTATTGTGGATTCGTGTTCACACATATCATCAGCACAAACATTATTTAATACCATAGAGGCCTTGTACATACACTTTTCTGAACCAGAAAATCATAATGATTTAAAAAGTATAAGCCAAGCTCTTCAAATTAAACAGTATAAAATAAACAGTCTTAGCACCACTAGATGGAGTTGTAGATACGAAAATTGTAAATCAGTAATTAAAAATTACGCTGTAATTAAAAATGCTCTTGAAGAGGAAATAAACCAAGCCAGAGTCAAAAATTCAGTAAAGGCTCTTGGAATATTGACTTTAATTATTAAACCTGATTTCGTTGTTAGTTTGTTTATTTTTAATTTTACTCTTAAAACGATAAACCTTTTGAACAAATTTTTTCAAACGGAAAATTCGACACTTGGACAAGCACATGATACAATTGCCGCTACAATTGGAATATTTAAAGATAGTCGTAATAAGTTTGAGAAATTTGGAGCGATATTGAAAACTTTTCAAAAGGAAATAATATATCATTGGAAACAATACAAGTTTCCAAAAGAAAAAAGGAAACTATTAATAAAGATTTTTATATCGAATCAACTTTAGGTAAAAGCCAATTTTTGGATCTGCCAGATGATATTTCTTCAGTTGATTTTTGGAAGGCAAATATATATTGTCCAGTAATCGATAGCATACTTTCTAATATGGAATACCGATTCCAAAACGTTCCGTTACAAAACCTGTTAACGCTTTCATTAAATTAGATTTGGAAGGCGCTGACGAATTTATTATATATTACCGAAATGTTTTGCATATTGATTGCGATTCTATGAAAGCTGAATCAATAGTACTTAAGAATATGTTTAAAAACGTATCCAGCGAAAAACAATTAAACGTTGATATGCTTAAATAAGCATTCCTATTAGTTCTGCTAGTTGTGATGCGTAGAATAAAAACATGGTTACGAAGTGCAATGCTTCAGGAACGATTTTCAAATTTAGATGTGTTAAATATTGAAAATGAAATGGTTAAATATAAAATAACTTCAGAAAAAATGTAAATGTAAATGTATTTTGTAAAAAAATATAGAAAAATAACATTTGAATAACTTTCCGAATTATAAACTGATTTTAATATAATTATTATTAATATATTTTTAACTTGCGAATAGTAGTAACCTTTAATGTTTTAAGTACTTTTTTTGTTATATTCATTGTTTTTCTGACCTTATTTGTTTTAAAAACTGATTTATTATTTAATTTCAATGTTTTTTTTTTATAAATTTCCTTAAAGGAATATTTTATGTTATCAAGCTGAATTTTTGTGATATATTTTTTAGTTTTGTTTTAATAAAATATTATTTTTTTTAAACAAAAGTATTTTGCGTAGGAAGCAGGGGGGGGTCACTTGCCCACCCCAGAATAATGGTCTAGCTACGCTTATGCTGATTTCACAAAACCAGTGAGTCACAACACTGTTCATAGAATAGAAACTAAAGGAATTTTACCATTTAAATTAAACTAAAAATTGCAAAAACGGAATTTGAGTATCTCGTTAAAGTTGGCATTTATAGACCTTCTAACTCTCCTATCGCATTCGCTTTACATTTAGTTCCCAAAAAGGAAGTACATGACTGACTTCCATGCGGCGATAATAGGATTTTAAACTGCTTTACCATACCTGACCCACTTCCACACATTCACGATTTAAATATTGAACTCAAAGATAAAAACATATTTTCAAAATTAGATGAAGTTCGTACATACCACCAGATTCCAATGGCTCAAGAGGACATACACAAAACTGCAACAACAACAATACAATCTTAGAAATAATATTCAAACATTTCAACGTTTCATCAATGAAGTATTTTGAAACACATCATTTAGAACACTAAGAAATTACTTTTACTCGACTCCAATATTACGGACTCAACATGAAACCCGCTAAATGTGGTTTCAGTGCATCTTCAATAGATTTTCTCAGTTATGAAATATCCTCAAAAGGAATTCAACACTTTAAAGATAGAGTTGAAATTAGTACTAATTTTGGAAAATCAATTTCTATCAAAAAACTTTAAAACTTTTTAGGCATGGTTAATTATTATCAGCGATACATTCCGATGTTATCAGCAGAACTTAGTTTCCTACACGAAATGCTAACATCTGCAAATAAAAATAAATCTAAAGTATTAAATTGGACAAATAAATCAACCACTGCATTTGAGAAAGTCCGATTACTTTACAATACAATACTCTTTTCACACATTTCAATAAAAGTATTCAACTATCGCTGGCTGTTGATGCATAAAATGTTGCTAATGAAGCTGTTTTATAGCAATCAACAAAAGAACATTGGGAACCACTAGTGTATTTTTCACATACACTCAGTCTTACAGAAATGAAGTATTCAACTTTCGATAGGGAACTATTAGCAACATATCGAGCAGTTATTCATTTCAGGCATTTTTGAAAGGAAGAAATTTTACTACATTCACTGATCACAAACCCTTAACATTTGTTCTAAATTCCAAAACTGACAGATCACGAAGACAAACACCAGCGCCGGCCCGATCCTTTGTGGCGCACTAGGCCAAGGGTTAAAATCGCGCTCAATATCTTGTAACCAGAAAAAATGAATAGCTAAAAACTTTATTTTGTTTAACCTAAATTATGAATTATTAAAAAAATATTTTTATATTAATCTCTCAGTTTTGATTACAAGCTTTACATGGACACACAGACGGACGGACGGACGGACGGACGGACGGACATTGTTAAATCAACTCAGAAAGTGATTCTGATTCGATCGGTATAATTAAAGATGGGTCTTGGTCAAATATTTTTGGTTGTTACAAACAGCAGCACAAAGTCATTATACCCAAACCACATAGTGGTATAGGGTATAATGAATTAAATAGTCGATTATTATTGTTGAGTTAAATATGTGGGTTATATAAATATTCCTTAAGTGTTTCTCGCAACTGTTGTACCTCTAAATTTACTGGCTAATATCCCCAAACTGTTTTCTATTGTTCTTCTAGCAGAGGATAAGCGCGTGTTGAACTGGCGTTTAGCGGATTAAAGTTCTCTTCCACCATATGGACGCATCAAATGCCGCTTTAGGGGAAAGCTTCATCGCCAACAAAATAAAATGCAAATTTTATAATACTATCAGGTAGCTCTGTGTCTTGGGGCAAATTCAAACGATTATGTAACAAATCTTGGCCAAAATCAGTCCGTTTTAGAACTCCTCCTATGAACAAAAAGTTTAAGAATTTATTATATATTATATTAAAAAACATACCATCAGATTCAGATCCATATGCGCCCACATTTACATATGTAAAGTTGTAGCCTGCATCACAAACTGCTAAGAGAACAATTGAAAATGTCTTCTTGTAATTAAATAATAATGATCCACTATTCGGTGGACATTGAATTACGCAATGCTTTCCGTCTATGGCTCCAATACAGTTTGGCATTCCAGTTTTTGCCAAAAATTGTTCGGCTATAAGGTTCAGGCTTTCGTTGTTAGGTTTTGGAATAAATTCTGCATTAAGTGCTACCCATATTGATTCCGTTGTTTCCTTTATTATATTATGTATAGTCGACTTTCCGATACGGAAGGCGTAGGACAGAGATGAATAGCTCATACCTGAGGCTACAAATCTATAAAATAATTTGTTTTCATATTATTTTCATTTCAAACACAATCACTTGCAAAATGCGCACGCTAGTCTTTACCTTAGAGTTACCAGTAGCCTCACACGCTCACTTATTGGTCTACGGATAGATTTCTTGCTTAATAATGGACCAACTTTATGTAGAAGCAAATCAAATTGGACGTCAGTCATCCTAACAAAGTTATAAAAACTTTCGCTGTCTTTCAACCTCATTTCCCGGACCAGATTAGTGCCAGCTCCAAAGGTATCTCTCTTTTGAAGTATATCGCGGACCCACCAGCGTGTTTTGTTTTCATTCTTTTTTAACAATATCGTGGATAGACCCACTAACTGGGCCACACCAAAAACGCGCATGTTGTGTCTTGAAAGTGGTAGTTGTTGCTGGGTTCGATTTGCAACAGCCTATATAGATATTTGGTTCACTTATTAATTAGAATATATGTTTTTTTTTTTAATTACCACTTCTTCATTTACACCACAATTTTCCATTTCTTGCTGTTCACAATTTATTTACTTTACGAAATGTAAACAATCTGTCAGTCAGCTGTTTATTCGAACTCATTTCCGAATATATGTTGCTTGCATTGTGAACGGCTTTTGAAAGTGTCGCTTGCATTGTGATTTCCGCTTAGCTGTGTAATTTGAATAATCTCTATATAATTTTCTGATTTCTATTTATGTCGTTTTTTGAAATCTCTATGTTGAGTGCTAGATAAATTTGTACCATGTGTGCCTTAAATATTTTTTGTAAATCGATGTCAAACTTGCATGAAGTGAATTTTTCATTTATTTGTATGGAAAGTGTGGTCGAGCTTTTTCCAGTAGTAGTTCGCCAAATGCACAATTATTGTTGGAATACTTTGAAATTTTAAGAAAATTATCTCGATATATTTGAAACAACAAATAGTAAAAAAATTTAACAAGTCGTGATGGAAATTTTTTTCAAGTTACATCAAACTTGAAATAAGAACAAATTTTCGCACATATGTATAGAAAGCGGCTGATCTTCTTCGATTAGTTGTTCGCCCAGAGCACAATTTTAATCGAAATGACTTAATTTTTTATATGAGTCATCTGTGAAAAAATTTTGAATTTTTTTTTTAGTTTCTGTTTTTTGTCGAGTAGTATCTAGTTCCTCCAAGCTTCAATTTTCGTTGGAATGCTTTGAAACTTGAAGGAAGTGTTATATACACAGCTCTAATGAATATAATTTTTTGTTACGTAATTGTGGAAAATTTGTGGAAAATATCATCAAACTTCAAATAAGAGCATATTTTCACACATTTGTATAGAAAGTGGCCAATAGCAGTCGCGTAGTGCGATATCGACGCCACAATTTGGTCGGAATGGTTTAAAATTTTTAATGAGTAATCTATGAATATAGGCAATTACAGACAGTGAAAAAATTAAAAAAAATTGTTTTTACTTTTTTACACTTTTTGCAAAATTTCCGATCTTTTTCGAGCAGTAGTTTCCAAACGCCAAAATTTTTGTCGAAATGCTTCGAAATTTTGAAAACGTATTCTCTACATATATTCAGACTAAAATACTAAGAGCTTTTTCCAAGTGTGCTTGAAAAATTTTTTGTAAATAGGTATCAAACATATACATACGAAGATCATATTTTCATATATAGTTTTTATCAGAATGTTTTAATATTTCAGGAGAGTAATCTATCAGTATAACTGACTTCAAAATATATAAAATCATAGAATGTATTTTGGAAAAATTTTTTTTTAAAGGGAGTCAGGTATCTATGAAGTGAATATTTTCATACATTTGTATGGAAAGGCGTCGAGTTTTCGAGTAGTAGTTTGCCCACGCCAGTAGGACAGTCTGATTCAAGTGAAATTTAAGGATGATATTGTTGGTACTTGTCCGATTCAAAAAAGTATACATTTGTTATACAAAATACTTATATTTATCTTTTTACATGCTTTCAAACTTGAAAAATGTTAAATTTTACTACTCGAGCTCAACGAATAATGGGGAGCTCTGCATGTAATTCCAGCTCCAGAGCTATTATCAATTTCAATAAAACTTAAGAAATGCTCACACACCTCAATATGTTTTTCATCACTACTTGGACAGACCACTCGGACAATTAATGGCATTTGCTCAGTATAGGAAACATCTGGAGTACAACAACGATTATTGAATAATATTTATTCAGTTTATTAATTATGTAATTTTCTTTTTGACTGCAGAAATTAACAATGTAATCATTTAATTTTGAATTCTTCTGCCCAGATAAAGTACGTGGAATTCTTTATTTTTTATTTGACGTACGTGTTCCTTCAAGAATGGGTCGAATTTAGCTATAAGCTCCACAATTTCAAAGAAATTTCCATTGTTATCTTCATATAACTTATCGGAAGTTCCTCTCAAAGCAAGGTTCTGTGGCCCGAGTTACAGAAACAACTGCAACCACAACAACTACAACCACAGATACACCAAAGAAGCCACCTAGATTAAATAGCTGCATCAACATATAAGTAACAACAGACACAACAAAGAAGACAACTATATTAAACAACCGTATCAGCATATATTATATTATTAAAATAAAGAAAACCAAATTTTAATAAATGTTGAAATATAAAAATTGATTTGATAAACAAAATTACCTAATTGCGAAATTATTTAAAATAAATATAAAAAAACAATTTATTGAACTTTAATGTTGTAAGCACTTTTGTATTTAGTTAATACACTTTTGTATTTAGTTAATAAGTTTCACTTTCTTTAAAAAGAGAACAAAAGATAATAATAAAGTTAGTTGTAACAAAGAAAAGAAGTTGTGTTTTTTTTTTAAGTGTTGATAACCATTAAGATAACTGGCGCAGTCGGGTAGTTCCAGTGGTTCCTGTACAAATTAAAGAATAAAGGCGACGGATTATTGCTAAATATTCAAGTGACCGATCATCACTACACAAATTGTATAAGGAGCAACATTACGAAGGATCATCGTAAATTGGAACAGAACCATCAACAATAATGCAGGCTACAATTATTTTTGTGTAAGTCGAATATTGAATAATAAATAAATTAAAAAAAGAATCAATTAAAGTTAATAAATGAAAACTTAATTCATTATAAGAAATAAACAAAAAAAAAATATTATTTAATAGAAAAGTGATAAATACTAGTTTAATAATTACATAGAAAAATATAAAATAATTTACATTTCGAAGATTAATCATTTTATATACGAAATAAACAAATTCATATATTTTTAAAGACCAGCGATTCTCAAGAGAGCCTCCTGTAAATCTTTTTAAACATATGTCTTTGTTTAAATACAAATAAAACTTTATATGCCTAAATTTCGTCCCTACTTTATTCCAGGAACCCTTATTCCTATTCCGGAATTTGAAATTGATATGAGTGTAAATCAAGATAGTCAAATGAATTCCACAGTTAATACACCCTCGACAGTAAAAAATATTCTGGAATCTTTAAGAATTCCAGATGCTGTCAAGGATCTTCCGAAATTTGACGTGAATCCTAGATAGTTATTCGACTTTGTAAATAATGTGGAGGAAATACTTTCGATATTGTCACCTATCGATGGCACTCCTTTTGCCAAAATGATCTTAAGATCCATACGTAACAAAATCGAAGGAGAAGCAAATGAAATACTAAACATGTACATCACGGATTGGAGCTGGCAAAGTATTAAAAATAATCTTACATTGCATTACTCCGATAAGCGAAATGAGACCTCATTGATTCGAGACTTACATCTCTTGAAACAAAATAATAAAACTTTAGAAGAATTTTATAGCTCAGTGGTAGGAATTCAAGCTACAGTAAATAATCACTTAATGATTCATGAATTAGATCCCAATATAATCGCAGCTAAACGAGATTTGTTTGCCAAAATGTGCCTCAACACATTCCTGTCCGGTCTTAAGGAACAATTGGGTTCAATTAAGGCTATGAAACCAGAAACATTGGCAATAGCTTTTTCGTACTGTGTTACTGAACAAAACATGTTCTATATTAAACAAGAAAATAGAAACCTAGTAAAGAAGCAAGAAACCCATAAAACATATAATCCACAATATTTATACCCCCACTGTCAAAAACCATTTATTCCCAGATCGCAACTAACAAACAATTACAGACCACAACAAAACATGAATTATAATCCTCCCATTTATTACAATAAAACACAATTACCAGTCAAGCAGTCATTCCCTAGACCTCAGTTAGCACACAATTTTAATTCACCGACACCTAGACAAACTATCACACAGCCACAAGTAACCAAAACCAATTTAACAATTTCAGACAACCACAATTAAACACTAACTATCAGAACCAAGAACCCATGGACACTAGCTCAGGTTACACTCACCTTAGAAACAATAGTGGACAAACACGAAGATTTCCACAAGAAATCCATCACATTGATACAACCTTGAAAATTTCAATACTTATTCTGACCCCGAGGACTATAATGTCCCAGATTATGTGCCTGACATGGACAATTATAACGAAATTGAAGACGTGGGAAATTTTCAATTAAATGCCTCCAAAACTCAACAGGATACTTAGATATCAACAAACACGGTACTAACCTCCCTTATATAAACATTTCATCCCCATTTGGACATCCACTCCGCTTTCTGATAGATACGGGTGCATCGGCATCTTTTATTAATCCAGAATACACTGGACGATTGAATACGGAAGAATGTGTACCAATAATAATAACTACCGTGTTAAACAAACACCAATTGAATAACAAGTTTAATATTCCCTCGTTCATAGAATTCAAGGAAAACGGAAACCTAAAATTTTTTGTTTTCAAATTTCACAACTACTTTGATGGTCTTATTGGACTCGATATACTTACTAAATTGAGTGCGAAGATAGACATCGAGAGAAAACAATTAATCACGAAGAATTCCTGCATTCCCTTGTCCTTTAAACCAAACCTAACCTCAGATAAATTTCTAATAACACCGACAACGAAAGCTATTATTAAGATTCCTGTGGATTTAGAAAATGGCGATTTCTTAATCCCTACTATTACAATTAACCCCGAAGTAACTATTTCTCCCAGCATGTATAGAGCAAAAAACTGGTACAGCTTTGTTGAAGTGAACAATAAATCAAATACGGATAAAATAATTTTAATTGAAAGCCCGATTAAAGTAAATCCAATCACAAATTCACACTACAGAGAAATTAACAATATTAACTTCGAGCATGCTCCTGAATATCAAAACCCTAATTTACTGGAAAATCTTAGAATTGACCACTTAAATTTAGAGGAACGTAAAGTTATCACGAAACTATGTAAAGAATTTGAAGATGTTTTCCTTCAAGAAAATCAATCTCTTTACTAATAAAATTAAACACGACATTATTACGAAAGATGATATTCCCATTTATACCAAGTCATGCAGCTACCCCCATGTCCATAAAGCGGAGGTACAAAGACAAATTGCAGACATGTTGAATCAGGGTATCATACAGGAAAGCTACTCACCTTGGAGTGCACCAGTATGGATAGTCCCAAAAAAAGCGGACGCTAGCGGGAAGAGAAAATGGCGTCTAGTTTTCAATTATAGGCAACTTAACGAGAAAACAGTCTCGGATAGGTACCCGATACCAAATATAAATGAAATATTAGACAAAGTAGGTAAATGCATGTATTTCACTACATTGGATTTAGCTAGCGGATTTCATCAAATAGAAATGAATCCAAAAAATATTTCTAAGACTGCATTTACAGTAGAAGGTGGGCAGTACGAGTTCGTAAGAATGCCTTTCGGGCTTAAAAACGCACCATCTACATTTCAGAGAGTAATGGATTGCATCCTTAGAGATTTGATAGGAACCATATGTTTGGTTTACTTAGATGACATTACGGAAAACTTGGGAAAAGTTTTTGGAGCCCTTAGAGAAGCCAACCTCAAAATTCAACTAGATAAACCAGAATTCTTGCACAAAGAGTGCGCATTTTTGGGTCATTTAGTGACTACTGAAGGTGTAGAACCAAACCCTGATAAAATATCAGGCATTCAAAATTTTCCAATTCCTACAAATCAGAAGGAAATAAAATCATTTCTGGGTCTATTAGGTTATTACCGCAATTTATAAAAGACTTTGCCAAAATAACAAAACCGTTTACAACGTGTTTAAAAAAGGATAAAACTGTTATAGCCGACGACAAATATAAGAGAACTTTTGAAATTTGTAAGAGACTCCTGACTAACAACCCAATCTTACAATACCCATTCAATCTTATAACGGATGCAAGTAATTTCGCGATAGGAGCCATCCTGTCACAAGGTCCCATCGGAAACGATAAACCGATCTGCTACGCAAGTCGCACACTCACAACATCGGAAATAAATTACTCCACAATAGAGAAAGAACTCTTAGCCATAGTTTGGGCTACCAAATACTTCCGACCATACTTATTCGGTCACCGTTTCAGAATTATAATAGACCATAAACCCCTCACATGGATTATGAGCCTAAAGGAGCCAAATTCAAAATTAGTCAGATGGCGGTTGAAGTTAGAAGAATATGACTACGAAATCATTTACAAGAAAGGGAAGCTAAATACAAACGCGGATGCCCTTAGCCGAATAAAAACTAACCCTTTGGAAACTTTAAATATGAATACATTTGACGCACTATATAATCAAGCCACTTCAGGTAGCACCATTCACTCAGCAGAAGAAAATTGCGATGATGGTATACCCATTTCAGAAAAACCAATAAATGACTTTAATTTGCAGGCTTTATTCAAAAAAGTAGAGCTCCCTTTAAAACTCGAGGTAATTTTCAAAAACAAACATAGAAAAACCTTTACATACCCCAATTACACAGAGGAAATTATAACGGAAGTTTTAAAAAACCATCTTGCCCCCAATAAAACCACCGCAATACTCACAGATGATAAATCTTTTCGCATAATTCAGAATGTATATGCAAAACATTTTGCACAAAGCAAAATTTTCAGATTAGTTAGGTGCACTGAAATAGTAAAAGACATAAAGGAAAATGATAGTCAGGATAAGATCATTCAAGACTATCATGAGAACAGCAATCACAGAGGCATACAGGAAACGCATGATCACCTTAAACGCGAATACTATTTTCCGTATATGAAATCAAAAATAATTCAAACAATAAATAATTGCGTTTCATGCCAAAGATTAAAGTATGACAGACACCCTCCAAAAACTCGATTTGAAAAACCCCCAACACCCGTTAAACCACTAGACATAATACATATAGACATTTATACAATTAGCGGGAAAAACATTTTAACAATTATAGATAAATTTTCAAAATTTGCTGCCGCTCACACTTTAACAGCGAGAAATAGCCTTTGCGTAATTAAATCTTTAAAACACTTTCTAAGCCTGCATGGAATTCCTAACGAAATTGTTTGCGATCAAGGAACAGAATTCAATTCAAACATATTTGAAGATTTTTGCCAACAATACCAAATTAACTTGCATTTTACATCTTTTCAACAATAAAGCAGTAATGCCCCTGTAGAGAGACTTCACTCAACATTAACTAATAGTAGAAAAAATTAAAGATAAAAAGTTGGAAATGGACCACGGTGATATTCTAACAGAGACAATCATAGCGTACAATAATGCAATCCACTCTTCCACAAAACTAACACCTTTCGAACTCTTCTACGGAAGAACCTACAAATTTGACCGTCAGATCACATTTAACAACGAATGAATCTATTAGAAGTAAATTAGAAACCGACACGGATAAACGCATTGAGAAACTTAATACAGACAGACAAGAACCATTAAATTACGAGGAAAATGGCTATATATACAGAAAAGAATGTAGGAGAAACAAATTAACACCAAGATTTTCTAGGCACAAAGTAAAACAAAACAACAAAACAACACTATTAACTACACAAAACAAAAAACTCCACAAATCTAAAATAAAGAAAAGATGAAATTGAAAACTTGTATTACTGCAAAGAAAGTTCTCAACAAGAAACAATAGGAAAATCCTCATGCTTTGGAAAAATCATAAATAACTTGGAAGCCAACTGTAAACTCAACGATGTAGGCCAGATAACAAAAGTCTCACAACCCGAAAAAGGACTTGTGTTAATACGAAATTTACCAGCAACAGAAATGAAGACATCATGCGACTCAAAGAAATATATTATTGAAGGCTTATTATTACATTTCAAAAACTGTGATCTTATCATCAACGAAATTACCTACAAAGATAACCCAAACATATATTGGGACGAATTTATTCTAAACCCATCCGCACAAGTAAACATAAAACCTCTGTCCACAATGGAAAGCTTGAGTATACCCAAACTTAAGGAGTACCATTTTAAAAATGAACTAGCCATTGAAGTCTTATCGAATAATACAGAACTACACAGACACATAAACTACGGCCTCTTAATTGCAATAATTGGTGTAATAATTATCATCTTCATAACCAAGCAGAAAACTAAATTCACTATAAATGAATCTTCCACTCCAAATATAATCGCTCCTGACCGTCAATACTTTTGCCCATCGCTCCATACTAAGGGGGAGGAGTTACAGAAACAACTGCAACCACAACAACAACAGATACACCAAAGAAGTCACCTAGATTAAATAGCTGCATCAACATATAAGTAACAACAGACACAACAAAGAAGTCAACTATATTAAACAACCGTATCAGCATATATTATATTGTTAAAATAAAGAAAACCAAATTTTAATAAATGTTGAAATATAAAAATTGATTTGATAAACAAAATTACCTAATTGCGAAATTATTTAAAATAAATATAAAAAAACAATTTATTGAACTTTAATGTTGTAAGCACTTTTGTATTTAGTTAATAAGTTTCATTTTCTTTAAAAAGAGAACAAAAGATAATAATAAAGTTAGTTGTAATTTGGTAACAAAGAAAATAAGTTGTGTTTTTTATTTAAGTGTTGATAACCATTAAGATAACTCCCGTATAACTTAAAAATCTCAAATAACCTATCCAATACATATCGCCAACGTACTGTATTTTCAATCATGACTTTTTTATTTACTGAATAGATAGTTTTTCCTTCCTTCGATCTTCTGATCTAGTCATTCCATGTTGAGATACATTTTAAGTGTTCAATTGTATTTTCATGCTCTTTGAATCTGATTGACACATTTTTCCCATCATTGAATCCATCAACAGTTAGGGCAATTTTTTCTTAGAAAAAAGCCTGCATGGAAAACAGAAAACAGCATCGTTAGATTTTGAATAAACCAACCACTTTCGTTGAATCTTTTCATCGTTAGGATGTGTTCGATAATGGTTTGTAGAACAAAATTTTCGACTTCTTTATTCCTTTTTTTTTCGAACAGTCAATGGAAAAGTAAAATTATTTTTTTCCTCTGGTCCACGTCTTACAAGTAAATTTATATTTGGACTGATATTTTGCGGCCAATTTCCAATATCGGACAAATAGTCTTGGGTACTTGAAACAGCATCTAAAGATTTATCTTCGGACTTTATCATTTCTAAATGAGAATTTATGTCAAATGTGTCACCAATGTCAGGGAAATTATGTTCTGACTTGAGATTAGAATTTGAGTTGGACAGTATTCATCAACGTTCAATGATTTGGATGAACTTATCAGATCTGAACTTGTGCAGATAGACTCTGTCTCAATATGGTGGAGCTCATTTTCCGATTCTATATCTTCGCTATGGCGATCAACATTTGAAGATTTAAAAAAACAAGAAATGTTCTGACATTTTTCTTTTGCATTTCCTGATTTGCTTTCCTTTTTCTACCTTGGTAGCCACTTGGTTTTTTTTTTGGAGGCGTCATTAATGATTGGGTTAAAAATAAAACCTAACAGTGTAGAAAAACGAAAGTTGAGACGCTTATATTAAATAAATTTTATATTCATGCATACATATGTAATACCTATTCTCTTTACACCTGTAACTTCGATCGAATATGCAAAACACTGAACTTTAATTTTTAAAACTACTAACCACTGACATACTTTGAAAACTGTATAGGTATTATTTTAAAAGTTTAATATTTGTGTAGTTTGTGTTACAAAAATATTTAAATAAATTTTAAATAAACCACAGACCAACTAAAATTTATAGATCAACCAATTAGAACAGAAGTATAGGATTTTTTCTTCATAAATTTAATATATGAATAACTCTAGCTCCCACTAATACGTCACTAGTTTAGTTCTTATTTTTTCAAATAACAAACAAAAAAAAAAAACTTAAATATTTTTAAATGCACCATCCTATTATGTCACAAATATTAATTTCGTTGTTTTGAAAAACTAGCTCCCATACGTCACAGTCGTTTTTTGTTATCATTCATTGAATTCAAAAAAAAAAAAATTCAAATATAAAACGTGAACATTGTAAATATGAATTTCTTTTATATAAAGAACAAAACTGAAAATAATTTTTTTTTCATTTTCTATCATAATTTATTTACCAATTTGTTTTTCCATATTAATTTGATTGATTTAAATTATTCTTATAAGGCGCCCCAATCTGCCAGGCGCTCCGAGCCATGGCCTTACTGGCTCGATCCTAGGGCCGGCCCTGACAAACACATCACTTAGAATATATAACACAAGTTACAAATGACATACAATACATTACTGGAAAACAAAGCATCGTTGCTGACACTCTTTCACGTCTTCCAGAAATTGATGCAATTTCCACACAATATATTAATTTTTCAACACTATTCAAAGAACAACAATCTGACGAAACACTAAAATCACTAATCAACTCTCCAAATTCTAAATGCAACCTTAAAGAAGTTTTTATTCCTGTTTTAAATATTAAAATTTGGTGTGATATCTCAAGTCATTATTCAATTTCAATGCGAAAAAGCATTTTTGACTAAATTCACTCATTATATCATCCTGGAGTAAGAACGACTAGACGATTGTTTCAATCAAAGTACTTTTGGCCTAATATACGAAAAGAAATAAATGATTGGACATAAATTTGTATCAACTGTCAAAAATCAAAAATTAATGTTTACTCAAATGTGCACCAAGTAAAATAGTTAATTCACTAATTTGAAGGTGAACTGTGTACCTTGATCTACAGTGCCTGGTTGAATTTAAATTCCAGATTTGAACACATTCATATGGATCTGGTGGGACCTCTACCTATTTCAAATGATTATCGTTATTTACTAACAATTATAGAGAGACATACACGATGGCCCGAAGTATAACCTCTCAAAGACATGTCAACGAAAACTGTGGCAAATACTTTCGTACAAAGTTATGTTCCAAGTTTTGGCGTTCCTCTAAAAATTACTGTAGATCAAGGAACACAGTTCACTTCGAAATTTTTTAGTGAATAAACTATTTACTTGGTGCACATAAAATTCACACTTCTGCTTATCATCCACAAGCAAACGGAATGATAGATCGTTTTCACCTTGGATACTTCTCGGTTTACGAACAGCTATTAAAGAAGATATTGGTTGTTCTTCTGCCGAATTAGTTTACGATCAACCATTAAAATTACCTGGAGAATTCGTTATATCTAACAATGATACTATCACTACGGATCTAATTCTTCAAAAATTAAGACAATATTTCTCACACATTTGTTCTAAAATTATTCATCATAATAAAGATAACAGTTATGTTCCAAAGCTTTAATGACTTGTGATTACGTATTTGTTAAAATTAATCGCTCATCAGGACTTCAACAACCATTTGAAGGACATTTTAAATTTATTTCAAGATTTGATAAGACATTGAACAATCAACATGGTAACACCTTTAAATCCGTCTCTATTGATCATCTTAAACCAGCATACACACATAAGAAAGTGATTTTAATATTATATAAATTATTTTAACTTTTCAATTTTATTCGTTTCACTGGAGTATATCTACTTATTTATCCAACTACTTATTTGCTTATTTACTTATTTATATCTTTACACTTTAAATTTATGTACAATATATATATAAATTTAAAAATAATTTTATTTAAAGTATGTTTGAGTTTTTGATTTTAATTTTTCCAAATTGTAAAAATATATATTATTCAGTATTCAGTTTTCATTCACTGTGTTCATTCAATTTACATAAATAAATACTTATACAAAAATTCAGTGTATAATTTAATCAAAATATAAATAATAATCATTATCCTTACCACCAAATATATTAATGTTGATTTTTTAGCAGCCACCGACTCAGAATCGCTTCCATGTAAATGTAAATGTATTATAATGAAACTTGGTATATAAGCCATATGCCGATATAGTTATTGAAATTAGTGCTTGTTCAGACTTAGGCCAATAAAAGCTTCCCCTATGTGATCGACTTTAATGTCTTACGATCCAGATTTTTATACATACATATGTCTTAAAAAAATATTTTTAATGTGTGTATTTTATTTCCATAAATAATCGATTTGAAAGTAATCAACATAGCATTGATTTTTAGATGTTTTCACCATATTTAGCAGCCTCCCGATATTTACTAAAATCTACCTAAAAGGTTACAAATATAACTTAAAATTGGCATCTCACTCAATTTGGTTTTGATCAGATCGGATCTAGACCCATATAACAATAACTTCTCATCTCAACTTTAACATACATTGTTTCTGGAAAAAATTATATGCTCATATTTTGGGTCCATTTATGACTTTAACCAGTACGGTTCGACTTAAGTAAATAAAATATATATTTTTCTTTATTGGCTCTTACTGCCGGTTTGTTACAGTGAAATTTTACCAACTCCAGTTATGAACTTTAGTCGAGGTTACAGACTTTCGTGGGGAGCGATTTGGGGATTACACAAAGTGAGGGGATTTTTAAAAAAGTTTGCCAAGATTTTAGGGATTTTTGTGATTGTATTATATTAATTAGTTTTTGATTTTCATTAAAATTTTTTTTAATTCTCAATTTTAAATTAAGATTTTTAACTCTAAATCATTAAGAAACGATCATTAGGCATGCAAACATTAATTAATTATTTGACTGTGCAAAACAAAACAAGTAAAATAAAAGCTTCATGAAAAAATGGAAATAAAAACAAAAAAAATAAAACTAACTTCGATTGGATAAAAGAAGCGTGAGTCAAAGGTAACAGTTCTTTAATGGTGTTTTATTATAATTAACGGAAGTACTTACCATCGAATTATGTATAAATATAAAATACCAAAGAATATTATGTCCGAAAAGAAATCAGCATAAGTGAAATGAAATGCAGTACGAAATGCTGGAATCATTAATAAGACTTAAATGCCATTACAAATTTGGAAAAATTAATGTCATAAATACGAAATAACAGACACAAGGAGTAAATAACTTAACTGTGATCAAGTGCATAAACAAAATTATAAGATCAGGACAATATCGGCCTTTATGAAGTAGTGGTTTTCTAAAATATTTATATATTTAGAAAAATTAACACAATGTTCAATAATTTTAATTTCTACACCAGTAAACATCAATTTTTAATGAATCATTTAAAAGCTAATTTTATCTTAAAAATAATTATATTTTTTTTACAAATCAATACAATTGTCGACACTTTATCAACCAATTAATATTATTAATTTTAAAAAATCTTACAACATTAATTCAATTGGAATTTAAGAATACTCGCAGAAACATCTCTCCTTGCTCAAATATGCCGGGTAATGGAAGATTACCGATTAGGTATTCTGGGCCTCTCAGAAGTAAGATGGAAGGGCCAAGGGGAATTACGTACTGCTTCTGGACACTACTTCCTCTACAGCGGTAACAATAACACCCATATCCACGCAGTGGGCCTCTTGCTAACAATAAGCATGGAAGGAGCTTTGTTGGAACATAAATCCATCTCTGATAGAATAATTTAAAACAAACATTTTAAAACAAACTACCGCAATATCGTGATTTATCCATGTTATGCGATGTCGATGAAGAAGAAACAAAAAACGAATTCTATGAAGAACCGAACACGGAAATCTCTCGATCAAGGAAAAGTGATATTAAAATCATTCTAGGGAATGTAAACGCTAAAGTCGGCAGATACAACTCAAACTTAAGATCTATCATGGGTAACCAAGGACTCCGAATGTCGTGAAACAACTATGGTGAGCGTCTAATAGATCTATGCGCTAGACACCACTTTATTGGACGCACAAAATTCCTACATCGCGACATCCATAAATACACATGGCAATCCCCAGACAATATAACACGCGATCAAATAGATCACTTCTAAATTAGTAAGAAGTTTATGGGACGTAAGGACGGCCAGAGTTTCTGATATCTACAGTGATCATAAACTTCTGATAGGTGAGCAGCAAATACCAGTTACTACGGTCGCAAGACCCCTCAATAGCTACAGCTTTCTCAAATGACGTGTGTAGCAGATTGAACCAAAGCTCATAAGTAATTAGGCAGATATCGTTCCATCTTGCCGTGAAAGTGCGAAAAATGTTCTCGGATGTAGCAAACACCATATCAAACCAAGGATTAGTAACATGACATGGAGCATAATCAAGGAAAGGTGTGGGCTGAATATAAAATTGAAATCGACACATAGTACCTTAGAGTCAGAGCACGCTAGAACAAATTATAGCAATGCTGAAAAAAATGTAAAGAAACTAGTCCGCAGAGACAAACGACAGTTTTATAATAACATTGCTAGTGAGGCCGAAGATGCAGCACTAAGGGGGAACACTAAAGCAGTATAAAATGTAATTAGATAACTCAGTGGTGAAAATTTAAGATCAGTCACCAATATCAAAGACTCTAATGGTAGAACGCTAACTACATCTGATGAACAACTTCTAAGTTGGAAGGAGTTCTTTGAATCCTCGATATTATCACACAACTAACATTAACCCATAGAGACATTAATACAAAGAAACCCTAGGAGGGATATACAAACAACAACCCCATATTTGGCGGAGGTGACCAACGCAATCACAAAATTGAAGAACAATAGAGCACCCGGCCTAGATAACCTCCCATCGGAGCTATTCAAGTACATCCCTGCATTGAGTCATTACATTAAGCATGGTCTACGGACAACATCCCGTCGAAGTGGAAGGAGGGTGTTATCGTTGCGATTCCAAAGAAGAGAAACCTTGGCGTATGTAGAAATTGGCGAATCATAACATTTCTATGATCCACCCTAAAGATAGTAGCCTTTATTATCTTGGAAAGTATTTCCACCGCTGTTGAAACCTGTCAACGTGAAGAACAAGCTGGCTTCAGACTTAACCGATCATGCGTAGATAACATCAACTCATTAAGAATAATCGTAGAGCAATCAATGTTTTGTCAATTCGTGCATTTGATGCAATAAATAGGAAAAATATATTTTATTATCTTCGTAACGTGGGAATACCGGACAAAATAATCAATATCATTCAAGCGCTCTACTGTGATGCTCAATGTGTACTGTCTCCTACACTATTTCTACTCGTATTAGATATGGTAATGTCAAAGACTAATAGCGAAGTACCGGATGGTATTCAGTAATACCTGAACCAGCGACTACATGACCTGGACTATGCGGACGATCTGTATTTTATGTGGCACACGTTAGTTGGGATACAAAATAAGATAAATAGGTTACATGAAAATGGTCTTAATGTTGGGTTAAAAATTAATTTCCGTAAAATCAAAATTATGAGGACAACACGGCAGTAATTGTAAATGGGAATATCATTGAAGAAGTTACTGAGTTTAGTTACTTGGGTAGTATAATATATATAGATGGTGGTGCCGATGCTGACGTCAAAAACAGAGTCAACAAGGCTCGTCCAAAAAGCAAGATAAGGATATTTAACACAAGTGTTAAGTCAGTTCTGCTATATGGAAGTGATACTTGGAAAGTGCACAATGGGATGCTTAAAATATTTTGGCCGTTGCGCATAAGCCACCAAAATTTGCTCCATAAATGCGACATGAATCCAATAGATATTGAAATTCGACGAAGAAAATGGAAGGCATGTTTGCAATGGAATCAACAGGGATCCAGAAACAGGTGACGCCCAAGATTTACATGGCGAAGATCAGTCGAAGACGAATTCAGAAACAAAAGGCTTTCATGGCCACATCTTAGATGCTTGGCACAAGATAGAATAAGATTTAGACGTTTCGTTCAGATGTTATAGAGTTAATTCTTAAATTATTTTTAGAAAGAAAAAAAAAAAAAATGATGAGAATAATAATTCATTACATGTTGTGATAGGAGTGATGTAATTATATTAATTATAAGTACGTTAACTAAAATATAATAAACAAAATAATTAAGTTGATAAACTTTTACAATGCGATTGAAAAATTATTGTAGTTTAATATTACTCAAATATTTCTCATTTTTGGATTTAAATACATAGTATAGTGTTTGCTCATATCTTGTAGTTTTTTTTTTTTTTTTTTTTGTTTTCAAAATATATTTCTATTGAATAATTTTGGGAAAAACTTCATTGGGAGAAAATTGTTGACACAATTTATATTTTGAGTATTTTTAAGGATTTAAAATTACAGATTGGTGATACAAAATAAGATCTTTCTGGCAAAAATGTTTACAAATAACACTATTTTTACATTAAATATGGATATGACTCGAAAACATTCATGAGCTAAGCAAAGCGCCCTAATCACCGAGTGAACCAATATTGACTTAAGTATCAATGTAAATCGTTTATTCATTACAAAAACGCATCTTAAAGTTTTTGCGAAAAAAGTTAAGAAAAAGTAAAAACTCAAATTAAGGCCATGGTTGATACATCAGTGGGATCGTAAATGACTTCGATAGTCTCAATTTGTTGAGTAAATATTAACATATCGCTATTATATAAGCAAACATATCATTAAAAATGATAATGTCTTTTCACTGACTTCAGTTTCAGGATATGTCATATAACTGTTCTCTTTCAGAAGTGAACCAATTCTTTGACGTTCTGGGTGTAAATGTGATACAGATCCATACATACAGCATATGGATATATTTGTATGGCATAGTGATCAGGTATTTAGTAGCTTTCCGTCTTTTACGACATCTTTTGAGTTGTTATTTTTTCCTTATTTCGCTGTAATAAATACGTTTTTACAATTGTTCTTATGCAAGTATTTTTGTTGAAGTTGCAAGTACGGTGCTATTTGATGTGGTGGTAGGATTTTACCCTCTGGGAATTTTGGTTGCGTTGAGGATTGTAAAGTAAATTAAAAGTCACTCACCCCCATACATCTTTTGTCTTAACAAACAAGTTCATATTGTACATACAAACATACCGCAGTGAGTACTGGTACCTTGTTTTTATCATCATAATCATCATCTTCATCATATCATATCATATTTGGTGTTAGCAACAAACTACAGCAATCCCAGACGAGACGAAATGAGGCGGTCAGGGAAAACTCAATTATAACAATCTGTTCAGATTTCCTTTAATAAGCTGAGGACATTGAAATTTCAACATTAAATATACGCACCTAGAGTAAGTATGATAAAAGTTAAAAAAACATTTGTATTTTCCTCCCCATATAAAATTTATGATCGCGTCTGTTTACGAAATTACTACAAAATCATTTCATTGTGCGCTGTGAATCGTTAAGTGATAAAAACTTTTGTTTTCTTCTCTCCCCATGTATTTATGTATTTTCGGTTAGCCTTAAGTGTTATCAGAAATTGTTAAATTATTTATTTCTTTGATTTATCAGCAAGTTAAATATAAAACTGTTACTGAGTTTGGTAATCGAATGTGTATTTAACTAAACTCTATTAAATTGTTAAGAATAATTAAAGGCTTTTCAGGGAGGATTTAAGAAATATATTTTTAATGTTATTAAGAATTATCCAAATATTAGATTATTTCATAACTGACTTTGTCTGTATGTTGAAATGTATTTAGACATTAATAATGAAATACAAATTAGAAGATTATCTATAAATATGGGTTAATAGCAGTATTATGTATGGATTTTACTCAAAGATTTTCATTAACATCACAGAATGGAAAGACTGAATATGTTGAAAATATATCACCTTCCTATTTATTCCACACAGAAAACAGAATATTGTGAATACCGAATTATTAGCCAACTGAGTTAGTAACCGAATTATATCACAATAAATTTCTGTTAATACAAGCGAAAATGCAGTTGTTCTCCTTTAGAATTTTGCTGCTATGTGTAAAGGTCTTCAAAATTTATTTGGGAGTTTGACTGCATTTTATTTCCAACTGAAATAAGGCTATAACCGAAGATGAAATTCAGCGTTTACTTATTATGTCTGGCACAAAAAGCAAATCCGCATTAAGTTTCACTGAATGCCCATTCATATACGAAAGTTTAAAGATCAGGTAGACAAATCCAGATTAAAATTGGGTTTGCAATCACTGGTAAGAGAAGGATATGAAACCCAATTCCTCATGTTAAACCACAAGGCATAAATGATATTTTTTGTAGGCTAGAAAAACCAATCGATAGACCTGTTAATTATCAAACTGAGTAGTACATTTTATAACAAAAGATTTGAAATTGCAAAAAAGTACTTTATATAACGTTATTTTGAAGGCTTATCTATGTATATCAAGGAAGCAATAACAACGCAAAGTTAGGATAAAGAAAAGAAAATTGTTCAAGTTCTTATCAAGGTAAACAGGCTACCAGAGGTATTGCAATAAAATACGGATATATCATCAGTATACATTAAAGATGCAAGGAACCTCAAAGAAAACTGGTGAGAAAAGTATCAGATTAGCAAAAGGAAATCATTAAAACAAGATCAACAAGTAAGAAAATTATAGTCGGTCTAGACCGACTATAGGATACCCTATACCATGCGTTTAAAGACCCTATCTCATAGACCCAACTAACTGGATATAGAAAATAAGCATAAACCAAATTTGAGTGGGATTTTTATTAATTTTTTCGGCTGCAGAGATGAAAAAGTTCATATCGGATGCTATATCTATAAGGGAACTAGGTTCAAAAATGGACCGATCCTGACTTTGTTTGGTAAAGTCTCTTGTATTTTGCAAAAATATATACAAACAAAATTTGAGAAGAATCAGTGCAATATTTTTGTTTTTTGATAGATTTAAGTGAAGATCGGGAAGCAGCTCTATATGGGGCCTATGACTAAGAGTTGTCCAATAGGGATCATTTTTGGACTACTAATTATTGGATGTAATATGTACATACAAACCCAATTTAACTAAGATTTGTATGATCATTTGGATCTTATGGCAATATATGTTGATTTCATAGGGGTCATTTGTATGGGGGCTAGGTCTGAACATGGACCGATTCTCACCAATTTCAATAGCGTTCATTCCGTGGGTGATAGAAGCTCATATACCAAATTTCAGCAAAATATATTTATATTTGCGACGTGCAGTTTGATTACAAGCTTTACATGGACACACAGACGGACGGACATCGTTAAATCGAATCAGATAGTGATTCTGTTTCGATCGGTATAATTAAAGATGGGTGTAGGTCAAATATTTTTGGTTGTTACAAACAGCAGCACAAAGTCATTATACCCAAACCACATAGTGGTATAGGGTATAAAAATATTATATGAACATTTAGGAAAAAAATCGCTGCATCGTTATGCAGGGTTCCCGGTCCTCAATATAACACCGCCTTTGAAGGATGGATACTTCCCGATTCGGAAACTTGCCAGAAAATATTTGAAAGAAAATGGAAGAAGGCCTCCAAATCCATAATAAAAACGCTGCGAAAAGTAGTTGACTTGATATGAATTTTGTTTCAAGTTAATTTAATGAAATAATTTCATGTAAATAAAAAAAAAAAAATTGAAATACATTTAATATGTTTAATATCCTTCTTTGAATTTCACTAATATGAAATGCAACATACTTTAGCAGTGCCAAAATAAATTCGATAGCCCAAATTTGTCTATTTTTATACCCTCCACTCCTCAGTGGCAGATGGTATACATAGATTTGTCATTCCGTCTGTAACGCATCGAAATAAATTCCGGAGACCCCAAACCACATATTTTCTTGATCATTATAACAAGATAAGTTGATTTACCGATGACCGTCTGTCCGTCTTCTGTGGAAATCACGATCACGCCGTCAATATCTAAGCTAGACCGTTCGTTTTTGTATAAAATCGTTTACTAACATCCCAAAGGAATGGCTATTTAAAGTTGTCAAAATCGGTCATAGGGGTCACAAGTTATGATTGAAACTTTGAAAAAATAAAATTTTTCAGTGCGTTTGTTGTTTTTCTTAGATATTTTGTATATGTTGCAATTCTTCTTATTGTTGATCTCATTGCAGTTGTGTGTAAATTAATAGTGCACGTGCCCATTGACCTAGGCAAGTTTTACCACATATTTTTTTATCGTTAAAATTAAAAATTAAAAATTAAAAATTAAAAATTAAAAATTAAAAATTAAAAATTAAAAATCAAAAATTATAAATTAAAAATTAAAAATTAAAAATTAAAAATTAAAAATTAAAAATTAAAAATTAAAAATTAAAAATTAAAAATTAAAAATTAAAAATTAAAAATTAAAAATTAAAAAATAAAAATTAAAAATTAAAAATTAAAAATTAAAAATTAAAAATTAAAAATAAAAAATTAAAAATTAAAAATTAAAAAATAAAATTAAAAATTAAAAATTAAAAATTAAAAATTAAAAATTAAAAATTAAAAATTAAAAATTAAAAATTAAAAATTAAAAATTAAAAATTAAAAATTAAAAATTAAAAATTAAAAATTAAAAATTAAAAATTAAAAATTAAAAATTAAAAATTAAAAATTAAAAATTAAAAATTAAAAATTAAAAATTAAAAATTAAAAATCAAAAATTATAAATTATAAATTAAAAAATTAAAAATTAAAAATTAAAAATTAAAAATTAAAAATTAAAAATTAAAAATTAAAAATTAAAAATTAAAAAATAAAAATTAAAAATTAAAAATTAAAAATTAAAAATTAAAAATTAAAAATTAAAAATTAAAAATTAAAAATTAAAAATTAAAAATTAAAAATTAAAAATTAAAAATTAAAAATTAAAAATTAAAAATTAAAAATTAAAAATTAAAAATTAAAAATTAAAAATTAAAAATTAAAAATTAAAAATTAAAAATTAAAAATTAAAAATTAAAAATTAAAAATTAAAAATTAAAAATTAAAAATTAAAAATTAAAAATTAAAAATTAAAAATTAAAAATTAAAAATTAAAAATTAAAAATTAAAAATTAAAAATTAAAAATTAAAAATTAAAAATTAAAAATTAAAAATTAAAAATTAAAAATTAAAAATTAAAAATTAAAAATTAAAAATTAAAAATTAAAAATTAAAAATTAAAAATTAAAAATTAAAAATTAAAAATTAAAAATTAAAAATTAAAAATTAAAAATTAAAAATTAAAAATTAAAAAATAAAAAATTAAAAATTAAAAATTAAAAATTAAAAATTAAAAATTAAAAATTAAAAATTAAAAATTAAAAATTAAAAATTAAAAATTAAAAATTAAAAATTAAAAATTATATATTAAAAATTAAAAATTAAAAATTAAAAATTAAAAATTGAAATTTGAAAATTAAAAATTAAAAATTAAAAATAAAAAATTAAAAATTAAAAATTACAAATTAAAAATTAAAAATTAAAAATTAAATATTAAATATTAAATATTAAAAATTAAAAATTAAAAATTAAAAATTAAAAATTAAAAATTAAAAATTAAAAATTAAAAATTAAAAATTAAAAATTAAAAATTAAAAATTAAAAATTAAAAATTAAAAATTAAAAATTAAAAATTAAAAATTAAAAATTAAAAATTAAAAATTAAAAATTAAAAATTAAAAATTAAAAATTAAAAATTAAAAATTAAAAATTAAAAATTAAAAATCAAAAATTAAAAATAAAAATTAAAAATTTCAAATTTCAAATTTCAAATTTCAAATTTCAAATTTCAAATTTCAAATTTCAAATTTCAAATTTCAAATATCAAATTTAAAATTTAAAATTAAAAACTAAAAATTAAAAATTAAAAATTAAAAATTAAAAACTAAAAATTAAAAATTAAAAATTAAAAATTAAAAATTAAAAATTAAAAATTAAAAATTGAAAATTAAAAATTAAAAATTAAAAATTAAAAATTAAAAATTAAAAATTAAAAATTAAAAATTAAAAATTAAAAATTAAAAATTAAAAATTAAAAATTATATATTAAAAATTAAAAATTAAAAATTAAAAATTAAAAATTAAAAATTAAAAATTAAAAATTAAAAATTAAAAATTAAAAATTAAAAATTAAAAATTAAAAATTAAAAATTAAAAATTAAAAATTAAAAATTAAAAATTAAAAATTAAAAATTAAAAATTAAAAATTAAAAATTAAAAATTAAAAATTAAAAATTAAAAATTAAAAATTAAAAATTAAAAATTAAAAATTAAAAATTAAAAATTAAAAATTAAAAATTAATAATTAAAAATTAAAAATTAAAAATTAAAAATTAAAAATTAAAAATTAAAAATTAAAAATTAACAATTAAAAATTAAAAATTAAAAATTAAAAATTAAAAATTAAAAATTAAAAATTAAAAATTAAAAATTAAAAATTAAAAATTAAAAATTAAAAATTAAAAATTAAAAATTAAAAATTAAAAATTAAAAATTAAAAATTAAAAATTAAAAATTAAAAATTAAAAATTAAAAATTAAAAATTAAAAATTAAAAATTAAAAATTAAAAATTAAAAATTAAAAATTAAAAATTAAAAATTAAAAATTAAAAATTAAAAATTAAAAATTAAAAATTAAAAATTAAAAATTAAAAATTAAAAATTAAAAATTAAAAATTAAAAATTAAAAATTAAAAATTAAAAATTAAAAATTAAAAATTAAAAATTAAAAATTAAAAATTAAAAATTAAAAATTAAAAATTAAAAATTAAAAATTAAAAATTAAAAAATAAAAAATTAAAAAAAAATTAAAAATTAACAATTAAAAATTAAAAATTAAAAATTAAAAATTATATATTAAAAATTAAAAATTGAAAATCTAAAATTAAAAATTAAAAATTAAAAATTAAATTTTAAAAATTAAAAAATTAAAAATTAAAAATTAAAAATTAAAAATTTAAAATTAAAAATTAAAAATTAAAAATTAAAAATTAAAAATAAAAATTAAAAATTAAAAATTAAAAATTAAAAATTAAAAATTAAAAATTAAAAATTAAAAATTAAAAATTAAAAATTAAAAATTAAAAATTAAAAATTAAAAATTAAAAATTAAAAATTAAAAATTAAAAATTAAAAATTAAAAATTAAAAATTAAAAATTAAAAATTAAAAATTAAAAATTAAAAATTAAAAATTAAAAATTAAAAATTAAAAATTAAAAATTAAAAATTAAAAATTAAAAATTAAAAATTAAAAATTAAAAATTAAAAATTAAAAATTAAAAATTAAAAATTAAAAATTAAAAATTAAAAATTAAAAATTAAAAATTAAAAATTAAAAATTAAAAATCAAAAATCAAAATTAAAAATTAAAAATTTCAAATTTCAAATATAAAATTAAAAATTAAAAATTAAAAATTAAAAATTAAAAATTAAAAATTAAAAATTAAAAATTAAAAATTAAAAATTAAAAATTAAATATTAAATATTAAAAATTAAAAATTAAAAATTAAAAATTAAAAATTAAAAATTAAAAATTAAAAATTAAAAATTAAAAATTAAAAATTAAAAATTAAAAATTAAAAATTAAAAATTAAAAATTAAAAATTAAAAATTAAAAATTAAAAATTAAAAATTAAAATTAAAAATTAAAAATTAAAAATTAAAAATTAAAAATTAAAAATTAAAAATTAAAAATTAAAAATTAAAAATTAAAAATTAAAAATTAAAAATTAAAAATTAAAAATTAAAAATTAAAAATTAAAAATTAAAAATT
This sequence comes from Cordilura impudica, assembly GCA_963682025.1. NCBI lineage: Eukaryota > Metazoa > Arthropoda > Insecta > Diptera > Scathophagidae > Cordilura > Cordilura impudica. The sequence continues at coordinate 70,761 of CAVMKG010000671.1, forward strand.
AAAAATTAAAAATTATAAATTATAAATTATAAATTAAAAATTAAAAATTAAAAATTAAAAATTAAAAATTAAAAATTAAAAATTAAAAATTAAAAATTAAAAATTAAAAATTAAAAATTAAAAATTAAAAATTAAAAATTAAAAATTAAAAATTAAAAATTAAAAATTAAAAATTAAAATTAAAAATTAAAAATTAAAAATTAAAAATTAAAAATTAAAAATTAAAAATTAAAAATTAAAAATTAAAAATTAAAAATTAAAAATTAAAAATTAAAAATTAAAAATTAAAAATTAAAAATTAAAAATTAAAAATTAAAAATTAAAAATTAAAAATTAAAAATTAAAAATTAAAAATTAAAAATTAAAAATTAAAAATTAAAAATTAAAACTTAAAAATTAAAAATTAAAAATTAAAAATTAAAAATTAAAAATTAAAAATTAAAAATTAAAAATTAAAAATTAAAAATTAAAAATTAAAAATTAAAAATTAAAAATTAAAAATTAAAAATTAAAAATTAAAAATTAAAAATTAAAAATTAAAAATTAAAAATTAAAAATTAAAAATTACAAATTAAAAATTAAAAATTAAAAATTAAAAATTAAAAATTAAAAATTAAAAATTAAAAATTAAAAATTAAAAATTAAAAATTAAAAATTAAAAATTAAAAATTAAAAATTAAAAATTAAAAATTAAAAATTAAAACTTAAAAATTAAAAATAAAAAATTAAAAAAAAAATAAAAATTAAAAATTAAAAATTAAAAATTAAAAATTAAAAATTATATATTAAAAATTAAAAATTGAAAATTGAAAATCTAAAATTAAAAATTAAAAATTAAAAATTAAAAATTAAAAATTAAAAATTAAAAATTAAAAATTAAAAATTAAAAATTAAAAATTAAAAATTAAAAATTAAAAATTAAAAATTAAAAATTAAAAATTAAAAATTAAAAATTAAAAATTAAAAATTAAAAATTAAAAATTAAAAATTAAAAATTAAAAATTAAAAATTAAAAATTAAAAATTAAAAATTAAAAATTAAAAATTAAAAATTAAAAATTAAAAATTAAAAATTAAAAATTAAAAATTAAAAATTAAAAATTAAAAATTAAAAATTAAAAATTAAAAATTAAAAATTAAAAATTAAAAATTAAAAATTAAAAATTAAAAATTAAAAATTAAAACTTAAAAATTAAAAATTAAAAATTAAAAATTAAAAATTAAAAATTAAAAATTAAAAATTAAAAATTAAAAATTAAAAATTAAAAATTAAAAATTAAAAATTAAAAATTAAAAATTAAAAATTAAAAATTAAAAATTAAAAATTAAAAATTAAAAATTAAAAATTAAAAATTAAAAATTAAAAATTAAAAATTAAAAATTAAAAATTAAAAATTAAAAATGAAAAATTAAAAATTAAAAATTAAAAATTAAAAATTAAAAATTAAAAATTAAAAATTAAAAATTAAAAATTAAAAATTAAAAATTAAAAATTAAAAATTAAAAATTAAAACTTAAAAATTAAAAATAAAAAATTAAAAAAAAAATAAAAATTAAAAATTAAAAATTAAAAATTAAAAATTAAAAATTAAAAATTATATATTAAAAATTAAAAATTGAAAATTGAAAATCTAAAATTAAAAATTAAAAATTAAAAATTAAAAATTAAAAATTAAAAATTAAAAATTAAAAATTAAAAATTAAAAATTAAAAATTAAAAATTAAAAATTAAAAATTAAAAATTAAAAATTAAAAATTAAAAATTAAAAATTAAAAATTAAAAATTAAAAATTAAAAATTAAAAATTAAAAATTAAAAATTTAAAATTAAAAATTAAAAATTAAAAATTAAAAATTAAAAATTAAAAATTAAAAATTAAAAATTAAAAATTAAAAATTAAAAATTAAAAATTAAAAATTAAAAATTAAAAATTAAAAATTAAAAATTAAAAATTAAAAATTAAAAATTAAAAATTAAAAATTAAAAATTAAAAATTAAAAATTAAAAATTAAAAATTAAAAATTAAAAATTAAAAATTAAAAATTAAAAATCAAAAATCAAAAATTAAAAATTAAAAATTTCAAATTTCAAATATAAAATTAAAAATTAAAAATTAAAAATTAAAAATTAAAAATTAAAAATTAAAAATTAAAAATTAAAAATTAAAAATTAAAAATTAAAAATTAAAAATTAAAAATTTAATATTAAATATTAAAAATTAAAAATTAAAAATAAAAATTAAAAATTAAAAATTAAAAATTAAAAATTAAAAATTAAAAATTAAAAATTAAAAATTAAAAATTAAAAATTAAAAATTAAAAATTAAAAATTAAAAATTAAAAATTAAAAATTAAAAATTAAAAATTATAAATTATAAATTAAAAATTAAAAATTAAAAATTAAAAATTAAAAATTAAATATTAAAAATTAAAAATTAAAAATTAAAAATTAAAAATTAAAAATTAAAAATTAAAAATTAAAAATTAAAAATTAAAAATTAAAAATTAAAAATTAAAAATTAAAAATTAAAAATTAAAAATTAAAAATTAAAAATTAAAAATTAAAAATTAAAAATTAAAAATTAAAAATTAAAAATTAAAAATTAAAAATTAAAAATTAAAAATTAAAAATTAAAAATTAAAAATTAAAAATTAAAAATTAAAAATTAAAAATTAAAAATTAAAAATTAAAAATTAAAAATTAAAAATTAAAAATTAAAAATTAAAAATTAAAAATTAAAAATTAAAAATTAAAAATTAAAAATTAAAAATTAAAAATTAAAAATTAAAAATTAAAAATTAAAAATTAAAAATTAAAAATTAAAAATTAAAAATTAAAAATTAAAAATTAAAAATTAAAAATTAAAAATTAAAAATTAAAAATTAAAAATTAAAAATTAAAAATTAAAAATTAAAAATTAAAAATTAAAAATTAAAAATTAAAAATTAAAAATTAAAAATTAAAAATTAAAAATTAAAAATTAAAAATTAAAAATTAAAAATTAAAAATTAAAAATTAAAAATTAAAAATTAAAAATTAAAAATTAAAAATTAAAAATTAAAAATTAAAAATTAAAAATTAAAAATTAAAAATTAAAAATTAAAAATTAAAAATTAAAAATTAAAAATTAAAAATTAAAAATTAAAAATTAAAAATTAAAAATTAAAAATTAAAAATTAAAAATTAAAAATTAAAAATTAAAAATTAAAAATTAAAAATTAAAAATTAAAAATTAAAACTTAAAAATTAAAAATAAAAAATTAAAAAAAAATTAAAAATTAAAAATTAAAAATTAAAAATTAAAAATTAAAAATTATATATTAAAAATTAAAAATTGAAAATTGAAAATCTAAAATTAAAAATTAAAAATTAAAAATTAAAAATTAAAAATTAAAAATTAAAAATTAAAAATTAAAAATTAAAAATTAAAAATTAAAAATTAAAAATTAAAAATTAAAAATTAAAAATTAAAAATTAAAAATTAAAAATTAAAAATTAAAAATTAAAAATTAAAAATTAAAAATTAAAAATTAAAAATTAAAAATTAAAAATTAAAAATTAAAAATTAAAAATTTAAAATTAAAAATTAAAAATTAAAAATTAAAAATTAAAAATTAAAAATTAAAAATTAAAAATTAAAAATTAAAAATTAAAAATTAAAAATTAAAAATTAAAAATTAAAAATTAAAAATTAAAAATTAAAAATTAAAAATTAAAAATTAAAAATTAAAAATTAAAAATTAAAAATTAAAAATTAAAAATTAAAAATTAAAAATTAAAAATTAAAAATTAAAAATTAAAAATTAAAAATTAAAAATTAAAAATTAAAAATTAAAAATTAAAAATTAAAAATTAAAAATTAAAAATTAAAAATTAAAAATTAAAAATCAAAAATCAAAAATTAAAAATTAAAAATTTCAAATTTCAAATATAAAATTAAAAATTAAAAATTAAAAATTAAAAATTAAAAATTAAAAATTAAAAATTAAAAATTAAAAATTAAAAATTAAAAATTAAAAATTAAAAATTTAATATTAAATATTAAAAATTAAAAATTAAAAATAAAAATTAAAAATTAAAAATTAAAAATTAAAAATTAAAAATTAAAAATTAAAAATTAAAAATTAAAAATTAAAAATTAAAAATTAAAAATTATAAATTATAAATTAAAAATTAAAAATTAAAAATTAAAAATTAAAAATTAAATATTAAAAATTAAAAATTAAAAATTAAAAATTAAAAATTAAAAATTAAAAATTAAAAATTAAAAATTAAAAATTAAAAATTAAAAATTAAAAATTAAAAATTAAAAATTAAAAATTAAAAATTAAAAATTAAAAATTAAAAATTAAAAATTAAAAATTAAAAATTAAAAATTAAAAATTAAAAATTAAAAATTAAAAATTAAAAATTAAAAATTAAAAATTAAAAATTAAAAATTAAAAATTAAAAATTAAAAATTAAAAATTAAAAATTAAAAATTAAAAATTAAAAATTAAAAATTAAAAATTAAAAATTAAAAATTAAAAATTAAAAATTAAAAATTAAAAATTAAAAATTAAAAATTAAAAATTAAAAATTAAAAATTAAAAATTAAAAATTAAAAATTAAAAATTAAAAATTAAAAATTAAAAATTAAAAATTAAAAATTAAAAATTAAAAAATTAAAAATTAAAAATTAAAAATTAAAAATTAAAAATTAAAAATTAAAAATTAAAAATTAAAAATTAAAAATTAAAAATTAAAAATTAAAAATTAAAAATTAAAAATTAAAAATTAAAAATTAAAAATTAAAAATTAAAAATCAAAAATCAAAAATTAAAAATTAAAAATTTCAAATTTCAAATATAAAATTAAAAATTAAAAATTAAAAATTAAAAATTAAAAATTAAATATTAAATATTAAAAATTAAAAATTAAAAATAAAAATTAAAAATTAAAAATTAAAAATTAAAAATTAAAAATTAAAAATTAAAAATTAAAAATTAAAAATTAAAAATTAAAAATTAAAAATTAAAAATTAAAAATTATAAATTAAAAATTAAAAATTAAAAATTAAAAATTAAATATTAAAAATTAAAAATTAAAAATTAAAAATTAAAAATTAAAAATTAAAAATTAAAAATTAAAAATTAAAAATTAAAAATTAAAAATTAAAAATTAAAAATTAAAAATTAAAAATTAAAAATTAAAAATTAAAAATTAAAAATTAAAAATTAAAAATTAAAAATTAAAAATTAAAAATTAAAAATTAAAAATTAAAAATTAAAAATTAAAAATTAAAAATTAAAAATTAAAAATTAAAAATTAAAAATTAAAAATTAAAAATTAAAAATTAAAAATTAAAAATTAAAAATTAAAAATTAAAAATTAAAAATTAAAAATTAAAAATTAAAAATTAAAAATTAAAAATTAAAAATTAAAAATTAAAAATTAAAAATTAAAAATTAAAAATTAAAAATTAAAAATTAAAAATTAAAAATTAAAAATTAAAAATTAAAAATTAAAAATTAAAAATTAAAAATTAAAAATTAAAAATTAAAAATTAAAAATTAAAAATTAAAAATTAAAAATTAAAAATTAAAAATTAAAAATTAAAAATTAAAAATTAAAAATTAAAAATTAAAAATTAAAAATTAAAAATTAAAAATTAAAAATTAAAAATTAAAAATTAAAAATTAAAAATTAAAAATTAAAAATTAAAAATTAAAAATTAAAAATTAAAAATTAAAAATTAAAAATTAAAAATTAAAAATTAAAAATTAAAAATTAAAAATTAAAAATTAAAAATTAAAAATTAAAAATTAAAAATTAAAAATTAAAAATTAAAATTAAAAATTAAAAATTAAAAATTAAAAATTAAAAATTAAAAATTAAAAATTAAAAATTAAAAATTAAAAATTAAAAATTAAAAATTAAAAATTAAAAATTAAAAATTAAAAATTAAAAATTAAAAATTAAAAATTAAAAATTAAAAATTAAAAATTAAAAATTAAAAATTAAAAATTAAAAATTAAAAATTAAAAATCTAAAATTAAAAATTAAAAATTAAAAATTAAAAATTAAAAATTAAAAATTAAAAATTAAAAATTAAAAATCAAAAATCAAAAATTAAAAATTAAAAATTTAAAATTTCAAATATAAAATTAAAAATAAAAAATTAAAAATTAAAAATTAAAAATTAAAAATTAAAAATTAAATATTAAATATTAAAAATTAAAAATTAAAAATAAAAATTAAAAATTAAAAATTAAAAATTAAAAATTAAAAATTAAAAATTAAAAATTAAAAATTAAAAATTAAAAATTAAAAATTAAAAATTAAAAATTATAATTTAAAAATTAAAAATTCAAAATTAAAAATTATAATTTAAAAATTATAATTTAAAAATTAAAAATTAAAAATTAAAAATTAAAAATTAAAAATTAAAAATTAAAAATTAAAAATTAAAAATTAAAAATTAAAAATTAAAAATTAAAAATTAAAAATTAAAAATTAAAAATTAAAAATTAAAAATTAAAAATTAGAAATTAAAAATTAAAAATTAAAAATTAAAAATTAAAAATTAAAAATTAAAAATTAAAAATTAAAAATTAAAAATTAAAAATTAAAAATTAAAAATTAAAAATTAAAAATTAAAAATTAAAAATTAAAAATTAAAAATTAAAAATTAAAAATTAAAAATTAAAAATTAAAAATTAAAAATTAAAAATTAAAAATTAAAAATTAAAAATTAAAAATTAAAAATTAAAAATTAAAAATTAAAAATTAAAAATTAAAAATTAAAAATTAAAAATTAAAAATTAAAAATTAAAAATTAAAAATTAAAAATTAAAAATTAAAAATTAAAAATTAAAAATTAAAAATAAAAATTAAAAATTAAAAATTAAAAATTAAAAATTAAAAATTAAAAATTAAAAATTAAAAATTAAAAATTAAAAATTAAAAATTAAAAATTAAAAATTAAAAATTAAAAATTAAAAATTAAAAATTAAAAATTAAAAATTAAAAATTAAAAATTAAAAATTAAAAATTAAAAATTAAAAATTAAAAATTAAAAATTAAAAATTAAAAATTAAAAATTAAAAATTAAAAATTAAAAATTAAAAATTAAAAATTAAAAATTAAAAATTAAAAATTAAAAATTAAAAATTAAAAATTAAAAATTAAAAATTAAAAATTAAAAATTAAAAATTAAAAATTAAAAAAAAGTAAGAGTGTTAAATTCGGCTGTGCCGAATCTTTGATACCCTCCACCTCGGTTTGAGTCTTGATAATAAATGTAAATGAAAAAGTAAACAATTTGTTGTAAACAATTCTTTGGGTTGGTTTTCGTCTTTTCTATTATTTCGGATTTATTTCGGTGTTTGCTATTTGGTCATCGTGGTTGCTGATCGGCATGCATTTAGGTTATATACCTATATGCATGCGTTTCCGGTTATATGACATAACTTCTCGTTTAATTTAGTTTTTGCTAATTAAATAGCTCGCCCTAACCTCCATTGCAAAGGTAATGGTTGTGTAGGGTGGCTATATGCATTAAATCGTACTAATTGGAGATGGCTGTATAGTTTCTTTTAACTGGCGAAATATTTTTTCATTGCGGTAATGTATGTCGGATGGAGTAACAAAATAATAACCAAAAAAAAAGCTCTCTCATCTTTTTTATTAACATATTGCCATATTTGGAAAACATAGAGAATAAATTTATAATAATAAATTTTCAAATTAGGGATGCCAAGCGCAAAAAACCAAATGTCCCAAGCATTTTAAATAAATTAATTTGTTATCTTTATTTTCTAAAAACTTCAAATTTTCATTCATGAAAAATTGTGAAAATTTCTATATAAATAACATTCTCATCAAATTGCGTTTATTTATGTAACAGTTTTTATGTTCGCAATTCTTAAATATCATTTGACGTTTTCTAAAATTCATTGAATTTAAATTAATGTTTTCTGTGGTGTGATTCTGTAAATTTCAACGATCCGACAATCGCAAAATATATCGACAGCTATTGTTGTTTGCACTAAGGATTAAGTGATTCACTAAGTACATACATCTTAACGACAGTCGGCAGATCTATTTTTCTATTTATTTAAATCTCTGTCTAAATAAGCGAAAAACACAAAGAAGAATAGAAAAAATAAATTACTTTGTGTTTGACAGGATGATTTTACGTTTATGTTTAATATCCTTATTTTTTTACTAATATTTCTGTGTATTTGAAAATGAAATAATGAATTGAATATGCTATTTAATTTTTTTATTTATATAAAAAAGTTTTTTTAATAAAAGCAAAATATTTTCACTATTTTATTATTTTCATTTATGTATGACGACATTTCAACCTAAAAATTTAAGTTTTTATCTATTGAATAAACAACACAAAAATGGTTGTCGTTTAGATAACAACAACAGCTGACTTTAACAATAGCTAATATCGTTTAAAAATTTTACTGATAATTTTGCTATTTTCTTTTTTTTAACGATTCGACTATCGTTAAAAGAAGTTACTGAATCGCGGTACTGAAAAACTATTAATTTCTCCTGAATGTCAATATTTTTTTTTAATGTAAAAAGTTTTTAAAAGTAAACATAGGTATTTGGTGTTTTTTTTTTTTGGAATTTCAATTTGTGTTTAACGAATAAAATTTATATATTAAAGATGCAATTGATGTCTTCTAAATTTAAAATTATAATTTCCGACGTTTTGATATGATTTTCTGAAATTCAATTAATTGTGATTTATAATTGGAAATTTTTAATTCTAGTTTTTAGAATTGATATTTTCTTAAATTTGAATGGAAAATTTAAAAAGTGCAATTTTGTATTTATGTGAATAATAATGCTTTAGTAATTATAAACAATTTTTAAAAATTAGATGTAATCGCAATCAGATATTTTGTAGGTAAAGCAGAATAGTAATTCTATATAACTATGTAGAACTATTTTGAAAGCAAAAAACTCATTGATGAACTCGGTAACTCTATTTTGTAAAGACAACAAAAAGTTAATATGCCAAACTTATGTTCATATTTGTAAAAGAATAATGAAAAAACGTATGAAATAAAAGACCAGCCCGTGTATACTCTTAACATTGTTCTGTATGATATCTAGTTGAAAATATTAACATTCATGTTAAAATAGATATAACTATTGCAAACCTAATTAGAACAAACCAAAATTGTGGTGCCATCTACTGTGGCATAGCCACGCTGAGCAAAATTAAGTGACACTCTGTTAATGCAAAAGAAATGTATTTTCCCCACAACAAAATATTGCAGAATTTTATGTAAATAAAATAATATACCGATTTATTTCTAACATGCAGTTGTTTTGGATATACATATATATAATATATGTATATTATTTGTATTATTTAATATGTTCATGTATGTATATGTAAATATTACACACAAAAAATACAACATCAAACGTTATTTTTGTGTTTTTCTCTTTAAATAAATTTATACATAAAATTTTTTTTTGCTAAATTTACATTGTTTTTTTTTATTAACAACTAGGTATTTTAGCATTATTTGCTTTAGATGCTGGTGAATTTTTACTCCCTTTACATATATTAACTCTTAGTGTCTGCTTGTCGAAAAAATTTTGGATCGATTTAACCCCTTTCCCGTGACCCATTCGATCTGAAATTTTGCAGGCAGGCTCGTGGTAATAACAGAAATGATCTAACAAATTTTTTAGTGACGCCAAAACAATGGAAACTTTTAAAATTTTCTACCAGAGTTAATAAAAAAATGTACAAAGGGTTAGTTTTTATTATATTATTACCACAACGACTACAAAAACAACAAGTCCAGCTATGACAACAACACAACATTTAGAATAACAACAAGAACAATAGAGAAACATCATATTTTTCATTTTTTTTTTTAATTTTTCAGAGATTTCCCTGGACCTGTTCCACCGATTTTAATGATTTTTGAAACAGAAATCTTCCCATGAATTTGGTGAATCATTCTCACTAAAAACGATCACTGTAGCTGCACTATTGAAGGCGTGATCGTGACAAGAACAACATAGAAAATTATATTTTTTCAAGACTTTCTTTAGTTCTTCATTCAAATCTCGGGCTCTTATCAACCGATTTGGACGATTTTAAACAGCAAACTTTTCAGGACGTTAGTGAATCATTTTTTATGTCAACCAGCACACCAGCTGCCCGATTGATGCCGTCATCGTGACTTCCACAGACGGACAGACGAACAGACGGACAGACGGACATCGCTATATTAACTCCTGTTGTATCACAAATATATATATTTTATGGGGTCCAAAATTTGTTTTCTAATTATTACAAACGGAATGACAAACTTATATATACCCTCTGCACACTGGAGTGGAGGGTATAATTACGAGCTATGATTGAAACTTTGAAAAAATAAAATTTTTCAGTGCGTTTGTGGTTTTTCTTAGATATTTTGTATACATATGTTGCAATTCTTCTTATTGTTGATCACATTGCAGTTGTGTGTAAATTAATGCTGCACGAGTTACATATATAAATACTACCAAAACTTTAGATAAATTCGACGAATTCTTAAATAACATTGGTAATGTTGTTCAACCATAAGTTAGTGAACCCTAATATTATTGCATTGTCAACAATTTCACTTTAATTTGATTTAATCCATAATTTTAATTTAATTTTGTTTATTCAACAGTCTAGTTTCAATTTTATTTAATAAACAGTTTTATATTGATTTCACAATATTAAAAATATTATATTGATGACAATCAATAATTACATACATTTAAGAAGTTAGTAAATAAAATAAAAATTGTTAATTATGCAAAAAGACATTTAGCAAATAAATAAAAGAAAAAAAAAGTAAAATCAGTCTGGTAGAACGCCTAATAGAGTTAAGTTGTTTTTTCGCTAATAAAATTATTTTCTTTTTTTAAAAACTCGTTTTCCTTAAATAAAAATTAAATTGGCGTAGTCGGTAGGATTCATGTAAAATCGTGAATCCTGTGAAACGAACGAATATATAAATCAAAAGTCGCAGTGCAGTGAACATTTAATAAAGAATAAAATCGAACACTAAAAGTGAAAACGATAAAATTCTAAAATCGACACCACAGTGAAGTAAACATTAAAAACCGTGCAGTGAACATTTAATAAAGAATAAAATCAAAAATCAACAATAAAAGTGAAATCGATAAAATTCTGAAATCGACACAACGGTGCAGTGAACATTAAAAGGATAACGAAAAAAAAAATATACATATATAATCGAAAAATAACTCTAGTGAAGTGACTGTCAGTCAGCAAGAAGCTAACCGACACAACGACTAGCAAACGACAAAAGGCTTTTGATGAGAGAAGAATGGAGCAGGAGCAAGCACAAATGCCCCCTGCGAATCTAGTGGAGGAGCTGGCCAGGCCGGAGGAACAACTAGAAAGTATGAGGCTAGCTTATATCGAGCTACAACAGCAGCAAGGCCAGGATAGAAGCTTAAGGGAGCATATAATGAAAACAGCTAAGAGTAAGAGTAAATAGCTTCTTTAGTAGCATCGAAAACCTCTTGTCAACAATAACGAACGCAACTTTATACAAGGAGGCAGTAAGAACCATCTTTTACCGAACAATTCAAGGTCAGGCCAAGGATGCTATAATAAATATTCCGGAACCAGACAATTGGCAGCTGATAAAGGAGACACTAAAACTAAGGTACAGGCCGAATATTGAACCACACCAAATGATAGCCAACTTAAGAGTAAATTCGGTAAGCGAATTAATTGTTGAAGTACAAAATATAAAATATAAAGCGGACGAACTGACTGTTTACTACAGGAATGACCACTACATAGACCTCTCGAATATAGATAGTTTACTGGTAAATACTGCAAAGGAAATGACACAGGGAACATTGTTGGAAAAAACGAACATTAACGACATATTGAAAATATTGACTATACGAGGATTCGAGGATAGTTGTACTAGACCGGAATATAGAAAATTTAGGACTAAAGAAGACGTAGCATTTAGACAAAATCGGACACAGAATAGAAACAAATATAACCAAAGGACAAATTATAATAGTAACTTTAATCAGGGATAGAATCAGCAAAATGGAACGGAGTGATTTTAGACGGAATAATTACAACAATAACTATAACTTTGACAATAATATCAATAGGAACATTAATAACTCGGGAAGATATAGAGTTCAGAATAACAGTAATAATAATATGCTAAATAATTTCCAGAAGTTCACTCAGGTAGGAAATCCTAGGCCAAATTCCGGCCAATATCGCTGGAATCAACATAGGCAAGACCGAATCGAACAAATGGAAGTAGATAATATAGAAATAAACCATAATAATTCTAATAATAGTTTTGATAATCGAGGTAATTTCCAAAGATCCGCCCAGGTAGGAAACCCAAGGCAAACATTCAGCCAATATCGCTTGGATCAACCTTGGCAAAACCCAAACGGGTCAATGGAAGGTGACAGTATGGAGAATGATAATGGTCCATTGGCAGGACACTCTGAGCCAAACATATGTTTATGTAACTTAGATCAACTCGGACAAAGCCAGGATCATTTTTTTCGAACACCCCATCGGATTGTCTACCCACGATAGAAATTACGATTGATGGAAAAAAGTACATTGCATTAATAGATACGGGAGCAAGAATAAGTTTAATAGATAGAAATATAAATTATTTTGAAAAAATTTTATTAAAAGAACCAATTAATTTTAGCACAATAACCGGGAAAGATACAATTAGATACGAGGCGCTAACTAATGCACCTAATGAATTTAATTTGCCAATTCATTCAAAAATTAAATGAAAAATTACTGAACTTAAAGGTCGAAAGTACCGTTTTATAATTGGGACTGACCTATTAAACTGTTTTTATACTATAATAAATTTGATAGATGGATATATTTCTATTAATGGGAAAATTAGTAAATTTTTAGAAAATCCTTATAAAAGTATTGAAATTTGCGTATTAGAGAAAACGGAGTTCGATTGGGTTAGTATTCAATTGGAGTATTTAAATGAAGAAGAACGTAGGGAAATAACGAACATTTTGAGAAAATTTAAAAATTTATTCTTTAAGTAGGGAGACCAGTTGACTAGCACAATGGACATAAAGCATGAAATAAGGACGACAACTAACGAACAGATAAACTCTAAATTATATAGATACCCTCCACAACGCGATGAGGCAGTAAGAAGACAAATAAAAGAAATGGAAGAACAGGGAATAATTAGAAAAAGTAGTTCTAGATATTCGAGTCCTTTAATAGTAGTACACAAAAAAATAGATAATTCAGGAGAGAAAAAATATAGAATTGCAGTTGATTACAGAAAACTCAACGAGGTGACATTAGATGATAAATTTCCTCTTCCAAATATAGACTCAATTTTAGACAAACTAGGACGAGCTCAGTATTTTACGACACTAGATTTGGCTAAGGGATATCACCAAATTTTGATTGAGGAACAAGATAGGGAAAAAACTGCTTTTGTAACACCACAGGGACTTTATGAATTCATGCGAATGCTATTCGGACTAAAAAACGCACCGGCGATATTTCAGCGATTAATGAACGAGACATTATGGGACTACATAAATAAAACTTGCGTTGTATATCTTGACGATATTCTCATATTTAGTACCTCATTAAAAGAACATGTGAAGGCTATAACAGACATATTTAACGTACTGGAACGGACGAATTTAAAAATACAAATTGACAAATGCAACTTTATGAAGAAAGAGACTCATTTTTTAGGTCACATTCTAACAAGTGAAGGGCTTAAACCAAATCCAGAGAAGATTAAAGTTATTAAAGAATTAGAGATTCCCAAAACTGAAGGACAAATAAAAAGTTTTCTAGGGCTTATGGGCTATTACAGGAAATTTGTTAGGGACTACGCTAAGGTAGCGCAGCCGATAACAAAATATTTAAAAAAGGGTGTAAAAATAAATTATTAAAGACCCAACATACATCGAAGCATTCGAAAAATTGAAAACTTTGATTATATCACATCCAATTCTTAGATATCCGAATTTTGAGAAGAAATTTACTCTTACCATGGATGCGTCCAATTACGCAATTGGTGCTATCTTGTCACAAGAAGGGCATCCAATATGTTTTGCATCCAGAACCTTAAATAATCATGAGAGAAACTATTCAGCAACAGATAAAGAATTTTTAGCCATATTATGGAGTGTTAATTATTTAAGACCTTATCTTTATGGGAGAAAACTTAAAATTCTAACTGATCATCAACGAATTAAGTTTTTACATTCAAAATATAAGGGAAAAGATATGTCTCCAAGGCATCAAAGATGGCTTCTGAAATTAGGAGAATATGATTTTGAGATAGAATATATAAAAGGAAAGGAGAACATAGTAGCAGACTTTTTAAGTAGAATAGAAAATATTGATGAAGAAAAACAAGAAGATAAGAAAAACATTCGGGAAGAAGGAGATAGTAAATCAGATTTTAACATAAATAATATAGAAGATGACAATGTATCTATTGCAACAGCTCATTCAGCATAAGAAAATTTGCAGGATCATTTTTATATTAAGGAGGAAATAGTTAATAAATATAAAACACAAATTATATTAACAAATAACAAGAATGAGGAAATGAAAACTGTACATGGCAAAATAATTATTTTTATAGCAGAGGCAGATTTTAATAGATTGGGAGAAATATTTAGAAAATATATTACAAAAGGGAATATAGGAATATTTTCGGAGTTGTCCGAACATAGTTATAACACAGTTCAGGAAAAGTTAATAGAAATGTTCTCTAACAACAAACAAATAGAATTTATTAAATGTACTATGCGGGCACAAGATATAGAAACCGAAGTAGAGGCAATTAAACAAATATCTCTCTACCATATTAGGGAAAGTATGCACTCAGGCATAATAGAAACATATAATCAGATTGAGAACAAAATATACTATCCAAAACTTATGGAATTAATTCAGCTGGTAATTAATCAGTGTGAAATTTGCCAAGAAGTAAAGTATGATAGGAGACCAATTAAACCAAAATTTGCCATTACAGAAACACCTTCAGGAAAAAACGAGATAATACATATAGATACTTACGTTATGAAGGAAAATCATTTTTAACGGTAATTGATAAATTCTCAAAATTTGGAGCGGCTTACCCGCTAAACGATAGAAACCACATAACAAATACGAACAATTAGAAGATCACTTTGCTAAAATGGGAAAACCTGGAAAGATAGTGGCAGACAATGAATTTAAAACCGCAAGAATAAAGGAATTTTTGGACAATGAAAATATAAAAATTCACCTAACTAAACCCAACAGTACTACGGGCAATGCAGATATTGAGAGATTTCATAATACGATAGCAGAAAAATTTAGAATCTTGTATAAATTAGAAAAAGGGTTGTCAGTCAAACCATTAATACTGAAAGCCATTCGAAATTATAATGATAGATTCCATTCAGCGACAAAATTTACACCAAACGAAGTACATAATAAAAAAGTGGATCTTGAGATGGTGAAAAAGAATTTAGAAACAACGAAACACAAAATCATAAATTAATTGAATAAAAATAGAGAGAATTATGAGGAAAATCGAAAAGAAGGATTTATAAAAAACTATAAAGCGGTTAGGCACAAGGAACAACCAAAGTATAGGAAGGAAAATTTGAAAAATATGCATCCTTGCAACATTAAAAAAACATTGAAATTTTCAGCTTTTGACAATACTGATGATGTTATTATGGACTCCGACGACTAGTGGGATAATGACCACAAAACTATTAGCGGAACAAACAGGCTACACGGACATATATATGCGGGACCAGGAAATAGTTCACTATTCAGACGTAGTTTTACACATAATTAATCTTAACGCAGTAGAAGAGATTTTAGACAAGCTAACAGACAACATAATTTTATTGAAAATAGATAATAAAGACATACTTGAATTAGAACTATAAGATGCCAGAAATAAATTAATGACTCTAATACCAAAACAAAATAGACAAAGACGTGGACTCATTAACGGAATTGGAAGTATGTCAAAATGGTTATTTGGCACTATGGACGAAGAGGACAGACAGAATATACAAAAGCACTTACTTAATATTGAAGAACTTACAGAAAATAATGACCAACATATATCAATTAATGATTATTATAATGTAACTTTACACACAGAAAAAATATTTGCCAACCGAATTGGTCTTAAGTGGAACAACTGTATTTTCGATTGTATCAACAGAAATTTTATATCATCTGGAAATTTTCTATTATAATAAAATATTTACTGATAAGGCAATAGAATTGTAATCATCGTGAACCCGAAAATCGGTTATTAGCATTATCGCAATTCGATTGGTAATAAGTTCGGTAGCCAAAATGAATCCATTTTCTGTGTGTAGAACATTAAAAATTGTAATATCAAATGATAGAAAGAAAATTGAAAAAGAATTAAATTTAATATATAAATTTTTGGAAAAAGAAGATGATAAAAATATATATTTAGAACAACTGACAAATGTACAATTAATAAAAAATAAAATAGAACATTTACAAGATAATGTTATTTCAGCAAAATATGGTATTGTTCACCCAAGTATTTTAACTAGCAAAGAAATAAGAAAATATGAATTTGATTATAACAAATTAAAATATATCCAATTTGGAACAGCATTTTTTAACAATTCTTATCTTATTTTTGGAATA